>JAHWFP010049213.1:26067-69116 GCA_023313725.1 Lithobius niger | reverse complement strand
AATTGGCGTGGTCAGAGGTTACTGAAATTTTACCATAGGTTCCAACTCCATGTTGTGAAATATTGTCAATTAGGCCTGGTGAAACACACACACGAAAAAAAATGTTGTGGTATGTCGGACTATGGTTGTGGCCCATCCTTTACCCCCCCCCCCCCCCCCCCCCCAGTATTTGTGGGTGGGCCGACAACAAATGAGAAGGGGGGGGGGGGGAATATTTTTCGATAAAGATTTGCACTGAGAGCGATAAACAGTATCTACTGATGCATGCAGGCCGACATGTATCACAATACAAGCTGTTATTTTACTAGCATCAAGAATTTATGAATTCTTGCTAGCGTGTTTTAAACCCCGACAGTCTCGGACCAAGTGACTCCAGAATATCTGTCAAATTAAAGGGAAATTATCGGCTTCTTCATGTGCACGAAACCGTGTAGCAAAGTAGGCCTGAAAGCCGAACATGCGGATTGATCCGTGATGCAATATCTGCGGGCTGGAAGACGCGTAACGTCGGGCGTGAATCGGCATGTTCGCGCGTTGATTACAAAAGTAGGAAGCAACTCTCTGGCCCCCCTTCCGCCCCCCCCAACAAAACGTATAAATTTTCTTTTTTGGGGGAGGGGGGCAGGGAGTTGCTTCCTACTTTATTCTTCTTTTGGATTTTGCCCTTTGAGCATTTTGTTGTCCCCAGGGCTGGCAGGAAGGGCAACGTGCCTCAATGTGCATACACCCTTGAACTCATCCCTAATTAATTCAAAAGTCTTCAAAATGATTATTCATTTGCTCCTTTTCTTCAGTGCCCCTGAAGCCCCACCCTTCCTAAAAGTCTGCGTATGCTCCTGGTTGAGTTTATACTGCTTTGCCGTAAAAAAGATGGGGCATAAAACCCAAGCTTAAGAAAAGATAAAAACAAAATCGGTTATCAAAGAAAAGCCTTGATTCCGGCATTCCTAGAATTCGTTCCTGAGCTACATCACCTAAGCCTAAGCCAACAGGAGGGGGAGGAGAGACGGAGCACGAAGAGAAAGACATAAAGGGGCAAAGCATGAAAGCATTCCTAGGCATCGAAGTACTTGTAACCTTCCAGGGAGCATTTTGGATGCTATTAGACTGAAACGGAAACTTTGGCGGAGATTTACTAAGACCAAACGTTTAGAGGACTTCAGCAAATTCAGGGAACAAAGCAATAGGGTCGTGGAACAGCTGCGCTCAAACAAGCGGGATCAGCTCCATGATGTCATAAAGGACATCAAAAGCAACCCTAAGAGATTTTTTGGCTACCTTAACAGTAAAAAGGAAGTGAAATCGACCACCATCAGTCTGGTGAATTCACACGGCCACACCATTCAAGATGGGAAAGCGGTAGCAAACGAGTTCGGCATCAAATTCCAGACAGTCTTTCATGCTAAGGCTGCACCTGTCCTGGTACATGGGCCACTGCATGAGACCTGTATCTCCGAATCAACGATGCTTGCTGCACTGAAAAACCTTAATCGGAACAAGGCAAGTGGACCAGACGGCATCCCCAACAAATTTTTGAAAGAGTGTGCTGAGAAGCTGGCAGAGCCACTGGCCATGCTTCTATCCAAGTCCTTCAGTCACGGCCTGGTACCGCAAGACTGGAAAAGGGCCAACATCACGCCCATCTACAAAAAGAAAGGAACTAGGCTTTCAGCACTGAACTACCGTCCAGTGAGTCTTCTCCCTTGTGTAAGTAAGATTTGTGAAAGGGTCTTTTTGGCTGAACTTAATCAGGAACTTGATGAACTTGGCATAGCTGACAACACTCAACATGGCTTTGTACCCGGTAGGTCGTGCATGACAAACCACCTTATTGCCAGAAACCAATGGACGAAGGCAGTCGATGAGGGCAAGGCGGTAGACATCTTCTTTGCTGATGTTGAAAAGGCCTTTGATACGGCAGTACATGGCATCCTTATCAACGACCTGTGCTCCCGCGGGGTTAGTGTTGAAAAGGTTAGATGGATCTCCAGCTTTTTAGAAGACAGAGAGCAGAGAGTTATCGCTAATGGGGAAGCTTCTGAATGGTTCCCTGTTACTTCTGGTGTGCCACAAGGCTCAGTGCTCGGCCCGAAGCTGTTTGCCCTTTACACGAGCGAATCTCATGCAGCGCTCCAGGGCGACTGCTACAAGTTTGCAGACGATGTCAAAGATTCTGAAAAGATCGACGAAAAGAGCAATGCCAACCTGCTTCAAAACGATATCAATCTTCTTCAAGCCTGGTACACCGCCAATGGCATGAGGCTCCACCCTGAAAAGAGTTTTGTTATGCATATGGGGCATAAAAACATGAATAAGCCTTATCATCTGGACCATTCAAGACTCAAGGCTACCGACCAAATCAAGGATCTGGGCGTTATTATGGAGTCTGATCTGTCTGTAAGCAAGCAATGTGCTGCTGCTGCTGCAAAGGCCAAGCGAATGGCTGGCTTCCTCTCCAGACATCTACCCAGGCTTTCTCCTGAAAACTTTGCTAGAGTTCATAAGGTTCTCATCCGGCCACTTGTGGAGTTCTCCAGCGCAGCATGGGTTCCCTGGTTACAGCGAGACATTCAGTTGTTGGAGAGCGCGCAGAGACTTGCTTCGCGTGTACTCATGAAGGACAAGGTGGGCTACAAGGAGCGGTTGAGGCTGTCCAGGCTGCCAACTCTGGAACAGAGACGAAAGAGAGGCATGCTTATTGAGTGCTTCAAAATTCTCAAGAGACATTACAAGCTGGACCCAAATGAGTTCTTTACGATGGCCACCACCACTAACTTAAGAGGGAACTCCCTCAAGCTACACAAGCCACACTGTAGACTTAATGCACGGAAATTTTTTTTTTCTGTTGCCGTAATCGATGAGTGGAACAATCTTCCAGATGATCTGTGTAGGGCCAGCTCAACTAACTGCTTCAAGGCAATGTTGGACAGGCACATGGCGCAGCATTAACTCCCCCACGGGGCATGGCTACAAGTCACGGACTTTGCCGTATTATGAACTAAACTAAACTAATGAGGGATTTTTTTTCTTTTTTTATACTGCGTTTAATTTTCTTCATTTAAAGTCTGGTAACGTCCTAAATCTAACGTGATTCACTAATAAAACGAAGTTAGGAGAAGTAATTTACTCAAGAAAGTAATTCCCGTCGTTTCATTCTGTTTTTCCATACACAAATCAAATCGGAACGTATCAACCTATGTACTCGTCATGCATGCTTGCCTCGGTAATGGACGCAGGAAGGTCCCTCAAATTTCAACAGAGTAAAAGCTCTACTGCGAATAGTAACTGCTGACTATACTACTACTATTCCAAGGTCTTTGGACTCTAGGCATCCTTTAATATTAGAGCTTTTACCGTCGAATATCACAATATCCAGGTCATCATCTCTACTAAACACACTAAGAAAGCGGTGAAGTTTAGCGACTAAATAGTTTCCATTCCCACCTCTCCGCTTAAGTAAAGGGTGTTCACGTTCGCGTGTACTGTACCGCAGATTCAGGAACTACGTAAATTTAAGAATAAAATTAAATAAACACAGTGAACACATAATGTGGATAGTTAACACTAAAAAGCCTCACTACATTAGATAGAAAATAACATTTAATTGATTTTTGGGTAGCCTGGTATTCGGCCATCTCTTGACTGACATCACCGTGATAATACAAAGGCCTCATGTGATCGCAGCGCTTAACCATTAAGTGAGTTCCGTAGCTTCAATCTCAGCCGATCTTGGTGAAACCTAAAAATTCGAGAAGTTATTCCGTTATTGCGATCGTTGGTCTTTTGTGTCGGGATCCAGGTCCAACCCCAAAGGATTCAAAAAGGGACATCGATGAGGACTTTTGCCACCAATTTTACATCATAAATCGGATAAAATGGGGGAAACCTCTCAAGTGTCGTTTTCTTGTTTGATCGTGGATGAACCTGCAAACACCGTTTATATTGTAATTGAAGAAGCAATTGATGAACAAAACCTTGATGAGAGTGATGAAGGTACGGATGATAGGACTGTAAAAGTAAACACGAAAAATGACGAAAAACACGTTGAAGATTGTGATGCACTTTTACCAGATTCGTTGAACAATGCGGACAAAGTTAGTGTAAAAACGCGCCTGCAAAAGGATAATCCTAAATCTAAGCCGAGTAAGATTGTTAAGCTAGCCCACAAGTGTTCAACTTGTGGTGACATTTATTTGGGGAGAGAGTATTTCAAAAAACATTTTGCGGATTGTTGGAGAAGCGTAGGAAACACTGGCAATGCAGTTACAGTTAGGAAGAGATTGGTAAAGCTTAGTAAACCTCGAAAAAGTGGCCGTCCTCTAAAAGTAAAAAGGGACGAGGTAAATTCGGTGCCCCGGAAAGAAAGAATTCATACGGAGTACAAGTGCGAAATATGTGAAGAGGTGCTTTATTCTCTGGGAGAGTTCAAAGCACATTTTGCAGATTGTCAAGAGGCCGAAGCTGATCAAAGCTGTTTGACGGAAATGTCTGTCGATGAAAATACTGATGACGGTGATTACTTTCAGGACAATGAACGCGATAGCAGCAGAGAAAATGGAGATGAAAATACGGATGATGATAATGATGACGGCGAATTTGTTGATGAGGATAACTGCGATTCTATCGATGGCAATGAAGGAGAAAACGCAGGTGATGGCAATGGTAATGAACAGAAAATGCGTAAATGTACGGTGGTCGCGAAGCACTTGAACGACGATGGGGTATTGAGTACAGAAATCGGAAAAATGACCCGAGTTGTATCTCGTCAAGGTGTTGGTAAAAGAAATTTAAATAAGGGCATGCTTCATTCTGAAAATGGAGCGTCTACAGCTACTGAAATAGCCATGAACATAAAATGTGAACCTGGTGAAGAGTCGTCAGTAGCAGACGAGTCAAATGATGCAACTGAGAACACTTCAACTGCTGCAAAACGTAGAAGAGTCACTAAAGCGTTTTACTGTCAGAATTGTGGCGGCGTTTATTTGGGCAAATCGAATTTTCAAAAGCATGTCGTCCTTTGCGAAGAAGGGATTATGCAAAATGACGAATGCTGCGATTGCGGAATGACCTTCGAAATAAGGGCATCCGTGAAGAGGCGACGACGTACCGTGGGACAACAGAGCCGCTGTTTTAAGTGTAAGGCATTGTTTAAGAAAACGAGACACGCTGAAAAGCAGCGACAGAATCGCAACATGAAAGCGATCTTGTGCGAATTGTGTGGAAAGCGGTTTTCGGCACATCATCACTTAAAGGCGCACGTCCTGACGCACACTGGCAACAGGCCGTACAAATGTGAACACTGCACTCTCTCGTTTTATCGCAAAGATTATTTGCACCGGCACTACCGTGTTCACGGTTTGGCAGCAGCGACGTCGTTGAGTTCAGAAGGGTTGAGCGAGGCAGATGCAGCAGTACACGCTGCAGCCGGAAAAACGTTGCATCGGTGCACACAGTGCCAGGCCATTTTTATCGAAGAGGCTGACTTGCAGTGCCACGAAGAGCGTCACGGCGAACAAGCAAACTTCATGTGCGACCAGTGTCCAAAGACATTCCGGCGAAAACAGCACCTAGACTCGCATTACCAAATACACAACCAAGAAAAACCGTACCCATGCGAACATTGCAGTGCTTCGTTTACTCAAAAACGGCAGTTGCAACAACATTCCCGTACACACAAAGAAGAAGCGGTTGCCCTGCAAATGTTGGAACTTGGTCGGGGACATGAAACTGTTCAAGTGATGAAAGTAGAATTTTGATTCTTCCCCTTTCTCCTTCAGCAAAACATCAAAAACTTCGTGAGAAACATTGTGTATGGGAAAAACTATTCACACACATCTCTTTTAACATTTTGTGAAGTTAAGTGCGTTGAAAATACGATAGAACAGCACCTCTAAAATGTGGTGTGCCCATGCATGATATTTTATTTTATTGTATTTCCGTGCGTCAATGAACACCCAGTGATCTGCCTTAACATGCTGAACATTATCCAGAGGTTTGCTGGTTTCCCGTAGAGTGCATGTACAACGAAGTCGTAGGAGTAAAGAACAGTTTTACATCAACAAGTTTATAACCGACTTGCATAATTTTACTCATCCGGTTACAGGGATATATCCAAGTGTATGACATACAATTTTTGTTGATTCACCAGAAGTATAAGTTGCAAGCAAAGCTTTATTCACGCAGAATTACTTTCGCAGGCTTTGTCGCTCACACTACAATGGTCAGTGGGCGAAGTGCCGACTAAGTGAAAGCTCTGTCCCTCGCTTTCATCCGAATAAGCCTTGGTGAAAGTGCATCCCTAGTAGCCGACGCGTTACCGTTGTTGCGATGGTTATTGGACAAGAAGTCTGGCCACTTGTGTCCAGTAGGGCCTACATTGAAAACAAAATATTGACGTGATCTTCAACACGATTAAGCATCGGGTTCATCCTAGAGCTACGTACCACATATTTGTCAACTAAATTATTATTACATGTATGTATAGTAGTACTGCAGGAATTTTTAAAAATGTCACGCTACCGTAGTTGGGTTTATTTTACAGTTCAAAAAGTCAAGTTGAGCGTTTTAAGTGTCTTATGCTTGAGCAGGGTTTAAAAACTATCCGCTGCACTGTGTTCATGAAGGTAATTTGTATGCATCTAAATTGTTGACCGAAATAACCTTTTATTTGTGGTTGAGCCAGTTACTGTTGCACCGGAAGGCTATCAGGTTTTTTTCACTGTTATTACACAAGGATTGATGGCTTAAAATGTTCTAAAGGAAAGAAGAAAACAAGCCAAACAGTGAAAATCGTACACTATAAATAAAATGGTGAACTCCCGTTTCGCCAAAAAAAAAGCAGATTAACAGTTTTGCCCTCAGGGGCCAGTCCCGTTTCGCCAAAACGAATTTGACAAAATTTTACGTACACGAAATTTAATACTTATTTCCATGTAATGGGGCTTCAAAAGGCAAACATTTAACAGAGACAAGTAGTGGTAGAATAAGCACAGTTGATTTATTTGCATTTTGAATACTGGCAATACGGACGGAAAAACGTGCGCTTTAAATATAATTGTTTAGATTGCTTGGGCGTCACTGCCAAGGTTCTGTTTTAAGAATAGTTATGCACGTGATGGTTAAACTTTTCCAAACGGGAATTCCCATTTTGCCAAAGTAGGTTTCTCAAAATCAAAATATTCTTCAAAAATTGTACATTGCTGAAGTTAAAGAGGCATGCCTAATTGTTAGTAATTTTTCATTAGTTGTGGTTTCTGATGTTATGTGTTTAGCCGCAGCGAGCGAGGCACGTAACTTGAAACAAAATTTTTTTTGCGAAATGGGATTCTGCAAAACGGGTGTTTGTCTATAAATGTCTGACCTTTATCATGTTATAAATGTTCGTGTTTAAATGTTTGGTGTGCCTAAAATTTAACGAACGATATTTGGCGAAACGGGACTGGCCCCTGAGGCAAAAAGCTGTTAATCTGCTTTCTTTTTGGCGAAACGGGACGTAACCAATAAAATAACGTAGTAGAGTAAGCCACCTTTAAGCACTTGCGTTTCGTCAGAGTAGCATGACCAGGATTCGAACTGGCAACCTAATTCGTCCTTTTATGGAGATGACTCACTGAACCCGATAATAAGGTCACAGCTTAAGTAAGTGCATAAAGGTGGCTTACTGTTTTTACTGCTTTATTTCTAGTGTATGATTTTCGCTGTTTGGCTTTTCTTCTTTCCTTTATATAATTTACAGTAATTTATGTATATTTAAGCCTATAAATTACTCCTCCCTCTCCCCCCTCCACAATGTGGGCTGTACATCGTCAATACTGTGTGAAGTACTGTGCAATGCTAGTGCCCGTACCTCTACTGGCGTGCATCAGTATCTGTTAAAAATTACAGACTAGGACCAGTACTGTATTGACTACACGTAACACGGCCAAATTTTGACCAATTCTGATGTTCAAATATGTATACCATTTCAATAGTTTAAATTCAAGAGGTAGGCAATGGGCCTAGCGGTAATCCCAAGTAAATTTCTATAATGGTCAGTCAATATAATAAAATACCAATGTTAGGCTAAAAAAAAAAAATTAGTTGTTTCTCAGGCCCTGCCTGGTGGTCAAATTGGCCCCTTGTCGACGGTTTTTATTTGCTAGTTTAAGCTAAATTTATTACCGTTACAAGGAAAAGCAATTCAGTTAGCTGAAAATAAGTATTATTTAGCCTAAATTAACCACTTTCAGCTCCGTAAAATTAAGTGTTTTGTAAGTTTTTCCGTAAAATTAAAATGCAAGTGTTTTGAGCAGTTGAAAGTAAGACTTGAGGTACTTCCAATAAAATAAAAAATAAAATAAAAAGCCTGGTGGCCTGGTTACTTTTTGAATGAAAATACCCGAGAAACAAACTTATTTCTTTTCACGGCCTTAATTAATCATCGGTTGACATTCGAATCTGCCATTTAATGGTCGGATGTTTGTGAAATTATTTAAGTGAAACTAATGTTAGTATCATGCTAAACATAAAAAAGTACATGAATGAAGCCATTAAACTTAACTAACCTTTTTTAGTCAAAGGGGTTGTTTTGAGTGAACAGGCAGAAAGTTGTTGTCCCGCCCGTATTTGGTATAGGAGAGAGCAAGACATCCTGAGATGGGAGAAAAATCCTTCCCCAACCCCACAAATTAATCGTTGTGTGCATGCTGTGGTTCTGCTGCAAAAAAAGACGACGCTACCGCCATGCAAAGTCAAACATTTGGTTACACTTACTTAAATTAATAGCACTACTCGACGTCAGTGAACCGTTAAAAATACATAGCGTATTTTCTCCAACACACCGAGTTCTCAAATTCAAAACAGATCGTTGCACAATTTCTTTCAAACCTAACAATTTTTTTTTGTGTGCGACCTTATTTTAAATTTTCGTTTTTACACCTCTGCTTGCAGTTTGTACTATTTAATAACTGTACTTTGCTCTCCTTGAAGTGCTTTAAAACAGTAGTATATGAAAAAGAACCTGTTTGGTTTTGGGATTTATTTCCAAACTATGTAGTTTCTGCTAAACCGAAATCCACTGGCAACTCGGCGATGAAATTTGGCAGATTAGCAATTAAAATCTTTTTCCCAGTGACCAATTTGGCCAGTGGATTGGTGATGAAGGCCAAACCAAACATACTTCACTTAACTTCTTGTTGGCAGATTTTAATATTTCATTATATCGTTTTAAAAGGACATTCCTCCCAGTGCCATTTTTCTCGATCCATCACATCAAGTATGGCCCCAAAGGTCTATTTCCTTACCGTTAGTCAATCCCTTGGTAAAAATCCGTTTTAAAATGTGGCGTCTAGATTTTCTGTTGAATAATTGTCAACTATGTTTACTGCATCCCACAGTATATCATCCTTTGCGCACTTACAATAACCATGACATTTCATCTCTGTATGCATGTACTAACTTGCAAATAATTACCAGGAGATCAAAAATCTAAAAGACTAATGCAGTAAAAATTAAAATTAATTATTCCAATAGATCGCCGAAGCAAAATTATAAGACACTAGCCTGGAAAATTATAAATTGTGATGTTAAAATACGAGAATCCTTCCGGTTTGTGACAACACAATTAATGCGTTCATGCTGGTTCGTCTATAAGGCGCAATGCCAACTGAGACAGTAGCTGCGTTCTTCGCTGCGAGGAACGCAACTACTATCTCAGTTGCCTTGGTGATGGCATACGCACGGAAGGCCATCAGCGCGTTGCTGTTACAAGGCAGACAGGATGTACCTTTAACGTTTTTTCTGCCAGTTTTCTTATAGTTCAGATCTCAAGCTACCACTCTTAATGTTCAGAAGTTATGAGGCAAAATACTACTCTGCTTGAAATTGCTTCATTTTCGAAAAAATGTTTGGAACATAACTCACCTACGAGGTCATATTCACGAACTTACCACTTTTTAAAGAAACT
Source organism: Lithobius niger (assembly GCA_023313725.1). NCBI lineage: Eukaryota > Metazoa > Arthropoda > Chilopoda > Lithobiomorpha > Lithobiidae > Lithobius > Lithobius niger. Next base: position 59,173 of record JAHWFP010049213.1, on the reverse strand, counting down.
TCGACGGATGCAAAATTGTTACTAAACTGAATGTGGTTTTTTTTTTAACTGGCGTCCAACATTTAAAATGAAATCAAATTATTTATTTGGCCATTCAAAATATTTGATTTACCGACCAAGAATTCAGAAAAATATGAATTGCACAGGTCTGGATCAGGATCTCGTACGCACAGTGAGAAGGTGTCTCAAGGAAAAAAAGTAAATAGAAAGAGGGAATGTGTTGGCCATCCTGCTGAGTTTGTCCTGGTAACAGCATACCTGGTTGTCGATTTTCTTGTATTTTATCACATCAGTAAGGTGCCATTATTGGCTGGATTGGTAAGATATTTAGGGGAACGTGGGTGGCCAGTGACAGTCAGCTCAGGGGTGCGTGTCTTAGTGACTGAGTAACTTAATAAATGAAAAGCAACACTTATCACATGACGTCCCGTCAACAGGTATGTTCCTCACCAGCGTCAGCTAAACTATTGTCAAACTATTACAAACGATTTTAAATGTTCGAATAGTCGTCAGGCAAATATCCCATTAACTTGCAATTTTCAAATATTACCGTATTTCTCCAAATATATTTCCTTTAACCATTAAAAGGCAGTATCGTCTTAAGCTCGCTTGCAAATCCATAATTGTCAATTTTGGGGGCCGATTTTGATGTTTGAATGGACCATTCAAATAGTTTTTCCGAGACTTATGCAATTGTGCTATTCTCAAGCCAGTTGCTTCAATAGTTTTTGGATTATTTAGCAAAAATTAAATACTTAGGCTATAAGTATTTTGACTGCTTGAAAATAAGCAGTACAAAATCAAAGATGTTATTACAATTTTGGTGAATCCCGTACCAAGTGAATTTATTAGCATACCACAGAGAAATGGGGCATATTTTTGTCATATGAAAAATCGAAAGTTTAAAGTCCGCAGAATTGGGCAACATCTAATGCTATCTAGCACTTGCTTGCATCAAGCAAAGAATGCACAATGCCATTGTTTTTAACGAAATAAACAAGCCACGAGCGGGATGCCAGAATTGTACCGGCACGGAGTTATGTTAACTCCGGAATTAACTCCAGAATTGTAGTAACATGGAATTACCATAAATAACGTCCCTGCCTCGCTTGCTGCGGCTATACATAGAACATCAGAAACCGCAACCATATTAATGTCAAATTAGATGAGTTAGGATAACTCCGTGTTAACCCAATTCCGGATTATTTCGAACACTTTTAAAGCCAATTAAGAAACCGGAGTTACTGTAATTCCAGGTCCACGCACGGGTCAGTATTTAAGAAAATTCCGGAGTTAACATAACTCTGTGTTGATACAAGTGTGTGCTGGCCCCCCCCCCCCGAGCCTCCTTAATTATTGAGTGAAAATATTATTTGAGTATCACTGTCGCTAGATGGTGCCACAGTATTTTCGTACAATTGTCAATCTATGATAGTTCCATTTGGTGTCAAGAAAGTGTTCCAAACCTGAAAATGTTGCTTCTTTAGGGAATTCTGAATTCCTTGGATTATGGACGTCTGTGCCACTAGGTGGCATTAAGCTGTTAGAATACAAATATGTACATATTTCACAGTTCCCGGACTACATGAACTAAAAAACCGGGATCGGCAGGCTTGAACCTGACTTTTGTGCATGTGAAAACTATTAATTAACTTTTGTGTAAAAGGATAAAACAACGGTCAAAAAATTAATAGTGCCTGTCATCTGTGGTCAAACTGATGAATTATGTGAAATAGGGAACAAACTATTTTCCCCCAGAAACTTGTAAAAAGTATATATTTAGGCTCAAAATACACATAAAAAATTTATTTTGAGCGCAAATATATTTTTCTAAGTTTCTGGGGAAAAAAATGTTCCTTTCCCAAATTTTCCCTCTTCCAACACTGGACAAGTGGAAACACCCTCATTTCTTCTTAAACCAACATTTAGAAAAAAAATTTCTCTATAAATACAGAAAAGTGTGTTTCCCCTGTATGGTAATCTATTGCGCTTATTTTTCCTGGATCTTGAGTTTTACACATTTGTTGCCAGTATTTTGTTTCTCTTTATCAAATCTATAGCAAGGCGTCCAATTTGTAGATTTGTTGGATATCTTGAATATAATTATGTACTACATACATATTACGCTATACGAATAGGCTAATGATGGTATATGCGATGATTTTGTGTTTTTTTTAATATTTCTGGCTTGACAACTAGAATGTAATCCTTAACAGTTTATGAGTAAAACGTCTCGTAACAGAATATCTTCAGATGTAATACAGATGAAGGTAATTAAAAAAAATTTTAATTGTAGGATTACTGCTGGTTTATGTGGGATGTTCCCAGTCAATTTGTGTACGAGAAATAGGCTGAGTTGAAAAAGAAGAATCTCCAAATTTGGGTAACTCATGTTAAAGGAGTAGGCTACTTGTCCAGTCATGGGGGCAAGTCACGTCCAGACTAAAATGGAATCCAGGGCTCAGACCAGTAAGAACAATTTAAAAAAATAAATAAAATAGTGACCAAAGAGAACAAAAAAAGTACCAAAAGGGACTATTTTTTTATTTCCTCTTATTACTAGCAGGTTCTTGAAAGTGAAAAATTTCAATTTAAAAGGTTAGGCAGTAGGCTATAGTTTGCTGTTTTGTTTTTTAAGCAAATCAATAGTCTTTTTATGTTTAGTTTCTTCATCTTTTCACGCCCAGCAGCATTGCTGGATTATACTGGCTGAAGTTATATGTGATATGTAGCTTTTGTTTAAAAAGTTTTACAAAAAGTGACCGAAAATGACATTTCAACCATAAATGGTGACTTTTAGTATCGTTCTCTGAAAAATTTTATTTTTTAGTCGAAATAGTGACTTGGTCCCTGAATTGCCTCAACCTTTCTAGTTGGTGAAATTGATTTCAGTATTGGGCAACAAATGTAGATGATGAATATCTGATAAATTGATTTTATTGCTACCAGCCCTACTCTTGAAATTGGCATAGACTCAAAATGTTCAACTTACGGTTAACCAAAAAGTCCACGTTTCACTTACAGTGTTAAGTAAGGCTGCACCGATACCAACTTTACCAATTCGATACCAAACCAGTTTTCAAAATTTTACCGATACCCCAATTTTTCATAAAAGGTGTAGTTTTCCGCAAAAGTCCAATAATTATTAATTTGAAAATGTCATGTGGTCTACTGTCAAAATTCATTTTTAAAGTTGAAAAATCACCTTATGTCATGCTTAATTTCACAATCACACGAAATAACAATATTTCCGCAAATTTTCGATAGTCAGCAGTCCTGGAGGTGGAATGGCTCAGGCGACTATATCATCTTCAGGCACCACAACAACACAGTTCACTACTTCGTAACGACCGTTCGTCTGCTTCGAATATTGCTGACTATCGAAAATTTGCGGAAATATTGTTATTTCGTGTGATTGTGAAATTAAGCGTGATATAAGGCGATTTTTCAACTTTAATAATTATTAAAATAAAAAAATTTAAATACGGTAGTAACCCACAGTTAAAACATAGATAGGAAGATACTCAGTGATTTCCTGAGCAAAACGCTATGAACCGCATGTCGTAACCTCTAACGGTTCCAGAGTTAGGCTATCGATATTTCTGCTACTGTTACCCATCCGATACCGCTAATATCGGCAGCCGATCCAATCCAGTATCGGTATCAGTGCAGCCTTAGTGTTAAGCATTAACCGTTGAAACGTGGACTTTGTGGTTGAGCGCAAGTTGAACATTTTATCGTGAATGTCCAAAGTAGAAGCACCAAATTATCGGTTTTTGTCATGACTGCAGGGGTCGAAATATTCGGATGCACAGGGGCAAATTGCACTCCAAAATCGCACTTTGCACTCCAGAAGCAACTCTTGGAGTGCAAAATTGCACACCAAAGTTGAATTTTCCATAACTTTTGAACCGCACAAGCTACAGACTTGTGGTTTGCGGCATTTTAAACAGCTTGGAATTAGATTTCCTGTGGCACTATTCCTTTCAAATTAGTTGTTTTTACTACTTTTGATTAAACTATGTGTGTAGGTTTTTCAGTTGAACAGCAAAATTAAGTCAGTTTTAAGCAAAATGCAGGAAAACAGTACATATTATTGAGATGCTGAACGTTAGAACTTTCTATGGCTATAAAATAGGAGACCACATTGTTGGTTTACATTTTGGTTTTGCACTCCCAAAGACTTTTTTTGCACCCCAGCAACAGATTTGGGGTGCAAATTTTCACCCGGATCAAAATTTGGAAATTCGACCCCTGTGACTGGCAGTAGTCCAAGTTGGAGATTGTATGGCAGTACAGAATTTACAGTAGTATCGGAAAAGCTTCTCGTTTTGGAGTAATTTGTTGTAACCTACGATCCCCAGTAGGAGAATGATCAATATTATATGGGACCCCCCCCCCCCTCCACCAAAAAAAATATTTTTTTTTTTCATACTGCTGGTGCTACACACTTGTTAAGCAGGGGCTCCTGTTGTCAAGCTAGTGTGAAGCTATGAACCCACATGTAACCTCCATTGGTTAGTGTCTCAGTTCTTTGCCCAAGTCAAGTATTGCTCAAATTTGGCGGTGCAGATCCAACGACATGCATGTAGACTTGATGCAGTACCGTAGTTGCTTTCTGACCAAGCCTGACGCAGATAGTCCTCCATGAATCAAGGGCTATAGAAAATTCGCTAGATATGAACAAATATCTTTGACTTTGAAATTGTGCGTGGTGAGTGAATGAATTTACAATTTTTAATATGAATATTTGCCATCCATTAAAAAGTTCAGCCTGGAAAAATTAGGCATATAAATAATACAAAATTAATTTTAAAAAAAAGTCTTAGTCCTAAAAGCAGAAATACTCAAATTTTAGTTTTCAAGGTTCATTTAAAAAAAAAAGATTTTCCTATACATCTGTGACATCACGTTCTGCACCCACGTCCCAGGTATCATCCCACCCTTCTAGAGGGCTCCGCCACGGACCCCGCTAGGGGAAATAATATACCTGCTGATTCCCCCCCCCCCCCTCCCCCATTTTTCCTGGTTGTGCCACCGGTGCAAAATTGACTACTGATTACTAATTACATTTTTACTCCTTGTTCAATATTGAATATTTCATGAACGCACACATGAAACACTAATTTACGCTTTCGCAGAAACCTCCGTCACATAAGACTGCACCCAAGTGCCCGTCTTCACGTTTGGCGTCACGTATGTGGACGTAAGTGAAAGCACAAGTTCAGTCGTTCACACTTGAACCGTTTTCTTCAGTGTGTTTACGCAGATGGGGATTTCAAACCCTAGGTTGCACCTAAAACCAGCCCCGTAAAACTTGTATTAATAGAGAGGGCATCTCTTCGGTATTTCTAAGAATGAATGTGCCTTCAATATCCCCTCGATTGAAAGCACTCGCCTTCAGTGCATTTGTGGCATCTTCCCCTGCGTGGATTCAGGAGTCCATTTTCTAACCGTTGCTTACTTTGGAACATTTAGTGACAGTGATCACATTCATGTTTGTTAAAGGGCAATTACATCCATTTTGACATGCATGTTTGACTTTTGGATCACTTACGCAAGAACTAAACACAAGAATTGCGGTAAGAATACGTTACGTACCTCCGATATAACAATTTAATTACTGCATCGCCAAAACACGACACGGAGGTCGGCATTGTTTTGCTGGAATGCGCAGAAATTAATGCCGACAGACGGATCTCTTCGATTTCGACTCGCAGCCGATTGAGATAGCTGTATTGACTGTGAGGAGCGCAAGCGTCAGACGAACTTAGCTGGCCGCTACACTGCCGTCAGACGCTTGAGCTCCTCAAAGTCAATACAGTTATCTCAATCGGCTGCGAGTAGAAATCGAAAAGTGACATCTGTCGGCATTAATTTCTGAGCGTTCCAGCAAAACAATGGCGATCTCCGTGTCGTGTTTTGGTGATGCAGTAATTAAATTCTTACATCGGACGTAAGTAACGTGTTCTTACAGCAATTCTTGTGTTTAGTTATTGTGTAAGTAATCCAAAAGTTAAACATGCATGTCAAAATGGATGTAATTGCCCTTTAAGGTAGCGTGTTGCGGCCGAAAAAGTTGTGCTGGTTTTGCGACTCAAAGTGTTGTAGTATATATATCAGTGCTTCTAGTAGATGGCACTAGATCTACAAAATTCTGAGTGGGATTGATCGTGCCGAGACTAAAGGGTTCTTCATCTTGGCTTCCTCCGTTGGCACTCGTGGACACCGCCTCAAGTTGCAATGCACACGTGTGAACACCAATATCGGGAAGCACTTCTTTTCATATCAAGTGATTGACCATTGGAACCGGCTTCCTCATAAATGTTGTTGAAGCCAGATGTGTTAATGGCTGGAAGGCAGCCTAGGACAAAACACTTTCTGCCAAGCAGTGAACTCTGCTCATCCAACCATAAAAGTTTGGCTTTGGTTGTGTATTTTGTTTAAGTTGAAATTTTAGGTTATGACATGTGTTAGCCTACTAGACGAGTGATGTATCCGCATAGTCTTAGCAATATAAACCATAACGTGTAATTAATGCAATACAATTAGTTGTAACATGCACTAGTTGGTACTTTTTCAACACGACAAGAGACGCTTCATATGTAGTTTCATCATTGCTTTCTTCACAAAAGTTCACGAATTTGGCAACAATTTTGTGCACGGTAAGTGTGCATTCAAGCTACGTTTGCGTGCGAAAGCATCTCCGCATTCCTTGCATTTGTGAGGTTTTATCTTATTGTGCACGGTCCGAACATGACAGTTTAGATAAGACTTACGCCGGAAAGTGGCTTTACATTGTTCACACTCGTACGGCTTTGTGTCGGTGTGTGTAAGCAAATGGAATTTTAGACTTTCCGAGGACGACACGGATTTACCACACACTTCGCACAGCCGGTATTGTTCGTTGTTGCTAGCCCGTATCTCTTCTAGCCTCGAGCGAATTGCATTTAGAAAGGTGGTATTGCAGGCTTCGCAATGGTCGGATCTCTCTGCTCCGCTTCTTATGCATTTTGTGGGCAGAAATGTCAAATTGCAGTCGCGACATTTTCGGGGTTTGATTTCCCTCCGACAACTAAGCAAATGTTTTTGGTAGCATTTGTTATCTGGAGAAATATGTTCACAATTCTTACAGCGAAAATTACTTTTCTGGCTTTGGTCATTTTGTACAACTCCCACTTCCAAAATACTAGTTTCGGCATTGCTGTCTATAGGATTTATAGTAATTTCATTATTTGCATCAACACTATCAGCATTACCCAAAGGTCTACAACTTTGGTTAATATCGACTATGCTTACATCTTCCTGCATATAGTCATATTCTACAATGCTATTTTCCCAGTCTTTTTTATTCTCCATTACTTCTTCCTGGTGATGATAGTCACGTTCTACAACGCTTGTACTATTATCTATTACTACTTGCTGGAGATGAACGTCATTTTCGACAACGCTATCGCAATCGTATTCTACATTGCTAACATGTTGGCCTTTCACACCATTACAGATTACAGCTTCCTGGCGAGGACTGTCACGTTCTACAGTGCTTTGCTGTTGCCGTGTTTTATTATCGTTTACTTTTTCCTGATGATGATAATCAAGTTCGACATGGTTCGGTTTACCACTTTCGATTATTCCTTCCTGGTGATCATAGTAATTTTCTACAATGCTTACACCTTGTTCTTCATCCTGGGTATCTTCCGATTGCAGCACAATGTAGACCGTGTTGGTGTCGTCATCGACAATTAAACGAGGTTTCCTTACAGTTTCATCCATATTTTCGTTTTGACGAAAAGACTCAAAGCGTCGAGTGTCAGAACGAAGCATTGAGTTACAACGAAGTCGTTTGTTGTGGCGCTCGAAGAGCAAGGCCATGCGTTCCAATTGAAAAGGCCTACTGAGACTTGCATTCGTTATCTCTTTCGGTAGTGTGATACGTATATATTGAACACTGCATGCTCTAAAGAATCATTACATTACATTACATTACATTACATTTTTGACTTCATTTACCTTTGACTGCTTATGCTAGCCAAAGTTAACTAAACCAATAAAAAGGCCGCATCTGCTGCCACCCGGTGTCACAACTTGGTTGTTGGCAAGGGGGGGGGGGGGAGATAAGTGGGGTCGGGTCATGCACTTTTTTCAGTTGCACTTTTTTGATGTCAAAAGTTTCTATCTTGGGCATCAAAATAACATTTCCAGTACCCGACATTTCTTTAAAAAAAAACACCTTAGCTTCTCGCCCCTTCTCACTCAGACAACAGCGATGTAAGTGTTTTGGTCTGATAATAATTTGAAATGATCAGTATCAATCAATAACGTATTTTTTCAATTAACTCTTTAGAAAAACTGTCATCTTTCCAGTAAACGGCAATCAAACCTTGGATTAATAACTACATTTCGTTACAGGATAACTTACTCGCTCTACTTACCGCGCAAGCACCGCGACCCAACATTTGGTAAGAATAATCACCATGAGCACACGTCGCCACCATCTTGGATTTGCCCAGAAGTAGTTGGAGACAACAGCTTGCGGACAGATGGCGCACCACGTTTTGATCGCGAGTACTCGGGTCGCTATCATGGCTAGAATTCGGAGCGAGTGAATAGGGCTTGATCAAATTTTGCATTCATCATATCTTATGGTATAAATCTCTTTTAATGCTTTACTGATAAGGATAGTTGGTCAGCCCTTTTGGATCAGGGAGCTGTTTAGACTGCAGACCCAGCCATACTCAGAACTGCTCCTACGCCACCACCTCCACCTAATGTTCCTTCCCACCATTCCCCCTAACTCTCCACTCCAGGAACCTACGAATCACCTCCTCATCCTTCTATCTGCCCCCCCGGGCCCGACACCCCACAAACACGTTCCAGTTGCATCGGCGGTTCTAGAATTGCCCCGGTCAACTCTTAATTCTCTCTTCAGCCTGCCACAAAACATGCTTCATCTCCAAAGCCCCAGCACGTGCCCTAAGGAGCAATGTACTTCCCCGTCACCCCAATAGCCCATTTACCACCTTGCCTTCCTCTTCTGCACTCAATACCTCTTCATTGAGGACTTTCCCTCCATTCTCCTACTCCACAAACTCGACTTCACTGCATGATAACCTTTCTCCACCCCTTTCCCCTTGCCGACCCTACCTGAGTATCCCTGACGAACTGCATTGCCAACCGCCTAGTCTGATCTAAACACCATGTCCCACATCTGGTCATCACATAATCACATACGAAGCATAGCAGCTTACTCTCTGGGAGGCCCCTTGCCCTCCAATCACAACCCTGCTTAGTCACCACCTCCAGAACCTCAAACCTTGAACACCCCATTTTCCCCCTTACAACTTCTTTAGCAGTAAACTGGTTCACTCCTAATGACAACCTCCCCGGCTCCTCTTGAACCCTCTAACTGTCTTCCCACCACTCTCTCATACACCAACATCATTCCCGCAAACGTGACCCTCAGAACAAAAACCCTCTTCTGAATATCAAGCCAACTCATAGCAATTATAATCCCACAATGCACCCACCTCATTATCTCCTTCACCATCTTTTCATGCATCTTTTCAAGCACAGCCATATAATTCCTCTGCACACTCAACGACACCACATGGGAGACATAATCTAGCCTCGTATTAATCCTAGTGTTCCCCATCATCCATTCTTCCATCCTGTATCTCCTCCCCTTTCCAAACATTAAGAAGCTTGACTGCTCTCCACGAAACTAAGCCCCTATTTTCAACTCCAGTCCGCACACACGCTCAATAGTCACCTGAATCCATCCTTTTCCTCATCAAATAGCTATCTGCAAAGGTCACACCTGGCATTCTTGGGTCCCTACTACCTACCCCACCAAAACCCCAACCCTGTCTCCATCAGGCTTTTCTCCAAACTTCTCAGGTAAGCCAAGAACAAGAGAAGGAAGACATTGGATAATCCTATCTACGCGTCCTTTATTCTCAGCCCACTCCAATTTTACTTTAAATTTCCAAATACATCCTCCAAATCAACTGAATGAAATCTTCATTCACCCTGACCTGCCTGATAGCCTCCCAAACCAAGTCCCACTTCACTCCATTATGCTCCACCACATCAAAGAATGCAATCCACAACCCCTACCCTCTTTATGAGCCACCTCGATTGCTTTAGTGTTGATGAATAAATTATCTTCTAACCTTCTTCCCTTCGGAACCAGTTCTGTACCTCCCCCAGTTCTCTCCGCCCCTTCCCGTTCTCCAGGTTCTCCCTCAGTTTATCCATCAGAATTATCATAAAGGCAACTCATGACATGATGGCCACTGCTCTATATGTCCTTATATCTTTTCTACAACTCCCTTTTCCTTTGTGCACCGTGCAGATCCTTACCTTCTTTCAACTTCCTGGTCATTATAATCCACTGTTACGAAATGGAAAAACAAAAACAAGGAGATGATGGTGATGATGAAGCTGGGAGTATCCCTATTATATCAGGGTGCAGTTTATTACCGCTCACCCCAAGAAGCAAAATGCCCCGAATACACCTAATGCACACCTCTTTTGTTCCACCAACCCAGCAGCACTTTCTTACCTGCTATCATCCCCTCCCCCTCTACACCTTCTCTGCCTCTCTCCCTACCCACTTTTCCCTCCTAACGGCTACTAAGACCTGTTCCAGAGTATCCTCTGCCCCTTCACAAATCATGAATGTTGTATCTTCGTCCTCCACACTCCCTTCCACATCAGCGTTCTGGAATTCAGTATCTTCATTCTCTCCTCTTCCTTTCCACACCAGCTTCCTGATGACGCTATGGGTCTGTCCTTTTGTAACAGGTAGCAGTGTTTACCAAAGACCCAGATGATCCAACCTAATCCTTGCCCTTCCTCTTCCACTACCTAATCAGGATTTTTTTTCTTCCCACATCCCTTCTCTCCACCTTAAGAGTCAGTACATCGTCTCCTCCCCTCCCAGTCCTCTTTCCCCCTCAAATCTTCCACACCCAACATTGAACCAACACATGCCCCATGGATTCATCCCCGTCCCCACATTCTACAGGGTCCATCTTCATCATCTGCCCTCTTCAACAAGCAAGTGTACAATTGTAGCAGAAAGCATTTTGAAAAAATACAAGATGTTGCACCTAACCAGAGTTTTTTAAGCATTCGTACGAGGAAATTCTGCGATCCAAGATGGACAACAAAAAGGAAGCCCAAACATAACGTAATAATGGCAGCACGAAAATATCTGTACAGAACATTGGACAAGAAGACTCCAATTAATTTCTGCGTGGCCCCCTGGAGTAGGGATGGCACGATACAAAATTTGTTTATTCCAATGTTATTGAATTATCGATTATCGTCCCTGGAGTCAAGGATACGGTTACTGTCAACAGAAAAAAAAAACAGAAACATTTCTTGACACACACTTAAAAATCTACACAAGAAGTATAAAGCTGAAACAAAATCAGTATTATCTTACTCTTAATCAGTATTATCTCACTCCTTTTGTAAGATAAAGCCATTTTGCATTGTCCAGTTTAAGGCATCAACTATGAGCCGTTGCTTTAAGCAGACAAATTTTCAATTCTTGGTTGACAAACTGCAATTTAAAACTATTGCCTCAAAACTGTGCTGAAGATCTGTTAGAAGTAGCATTGTTTGTTGTAACCGCAACAAGAAAGAAGGTCAAGAGACGCAATCATAAGAAGTTTCCCATTAAAATTAATGATAAGCCTACTGAAAAAGGCATTATTGTACCACTTTCTATTACCAGCGTCTCACAATAAATGAGACATGACAGAGAACATGAAGGACTTGCACTTAAAATAAGTTAAAAAAGAAAAGATAGAAAGCACTGTGGAAACCCTAGTAGAAAAAGCCGCAGTAGCCTTGCCAACAGTTTTGCAGCATGCTTACAACGTTCACCTAACGAAGTTTTATTGTAACAAACTTTTCTCAAAACTTTGAATGTAAATAACTAAATATGCTGCAGAAATCCAAAGTGCTCACTTTCGTGGAGCGAAAACACAGCTAACAGGTGTTCTTTACTACCGATGTACCAGCCCCAACAACGAAAATGTCCCACAGCATACGTCATTTTGTTCAATTTCTAAAATTCTATGCCATGATGCACGTGCCATTTGAACTCGCTTGCAGCCCGCATTAGTTCATTAAAATAGACTTGCCGAATGTGGCCACTGTTCCATGTTCAGAGTGCGGACCTACAACTCGGCACAGAAATAAAACAACCTTTCACCTCATCATCTATTTTTCAAAGGATTTTGGCTTTAAGAATGTCACCTGGAATTTTTCAGAAGCTGGGCGTGAGAAAGGCTCAGCAGATGGAATCGGCGGCACATTAAAATTAGCAGCTGATCGGGCAGTTGCTCATGGCAACATATAACTAGTGTGGTGGCTTTGATTGAAGGTCTGAAAACTGCTATGAACAAAGGAAGAATTTTTCAGATGCTTGAAGGTGTCATTACAAATGTAGACTCCATGCAAAGTGGCACCAAGCACCATGAAACTCCACCAGGTAGCATGGAGCGCAAATATAAGCCAAATTGTCTAAGCTTGAGAATATTAAGTTGTTTTAGTTGTGGTGGAGATGACTTGCAACACTTTGAATCAACTCAAAGTAAATGTATCAGCAAATGAAAAATGCAGTAGCCTAGTTGTACAACCTGAAGTTGAAGAATTTCCTCCTGAGCCTGCTTTTTTCCTTATACATCACACCCTCTACCATACTTCAAAAAGTATGATTGGGTACCTGTTGTCTATGATGACCGATGGTCCCAGCTAACTTAAAAAAATATTGAAGATAAGTTTACATAACTCGAAAAAGATCGTTACCGATCATACTGTGTAATTTATGGTCTTTGTTGTGAAAGTAAGCGAACACGTACTTTGTTTAAACATAGTTTAAAAGTTTGGTCATACAAATATTTTAAACATTTAACTCGTAGCGTTGTTTAAATTTAATTGTACGACAACCTGAGGCTGACATGAAGAGTGGTGAAGTGGAACTGTCCTTTATGCTTCCTTCAGGGAAAAAAAAAAAGAGGTTCTTTTGTCCATTTCCACCTGACCTCCACACAATTCCTGTGCAAGAACTGCTACGCAAACTGCGTAATACACCCTGTCCAGACACTAAGGCTTTGAACGATGTTTGAACGAACGACGTTTTCTTACTAGGCTTTGGTTGATTGATAATCGAAACCTTGATGATGGTTAAGTTTTTTATGTCCATTTTACCATAAAGCAGGCTGACAAACTAACAGTTGTACACCAGTTGCAAATTGACTTGCAATGAATAAAACATGACAGTACTAAACTTAGGCTACGACTTCTCAATTTTGTCCCCACCTTCCCTGTCGTGAAAAAATTTTGTGTATTGGTTCGAGAATTTTAACTCCAAAAAAGGGGGCAATTGGAAAAGTGTCAACTAAGGCTAACTTGAATATGAAAGGTTGTGACCAAATTGAATTAATAAACAAAAACGGAACGTTAAATGTTTAGAGTAAGGGTCTAAAAGTCAAAACCTAGAAGGAACACGGACAAGCTTTGACAGTAAGGGTCTAGGTATAAAATTTTGTAAGAGGCTGGTAAGCATTAGACCCTTACTACCCGGTGGTTAGCTTAGGTCTACTCTATTCGGACAGAATGTGTATGAACGGTTGTATCAGGTTTCTTTGTTCTTAGAATATTGTTATAGAACTTTAAGAACACAATTTTCTTGTGAAGTTTGGCATTTTGTCTTTTGATGCTTTAGAATTTTTTATTATATTTCGTAGATTTACGGTGGAGGATAAGCAGTAATGCTGTCTGCTGAGAATACCCTACCATGTTACTAAATGGACAAATAGTTTTCAACATAAAACAAAGCAGCAAACGTATACCAACCACTGGATCATCACATGGGTCTTTGTAGGAAGATTTCCAGTTTTTCGTCAAAATGTATTTATTTCTGACCACCGGGTAGTAAGGGTCTAATGCTTACCAGCCTCTTACAAAATTTTATACCTAGACCCTTACTGTCAAAGCTTGTCCGTGTTCCTTCTAGGTTTTGACTTTTAGACCCTTACTCTAAACATTTAACGTTCCGTTTTTGTTTATTAATTCGTGTTACTTTTAGAATTGCAGCTAAACTGTAAAACAGTGCAGTTATCGGTCCAAATTGAAAGTTTAACACAGAAACCCTATGCTGATTCTTACTAACACTGTTAATAATTGAAACAAATCCTTTAATCTTCAGTCTTGCAGCTGGCGTTTGCAAATTGGCATTGTTGCATAATAACAATGTTTAAAACAATGTAAAACAATCAATCTGGTCGTTTAGAGCTCCATAACCCCTGAACCACTTGACCAATTAGAAAATGCCTTATGGAAAGGGCACATCTACAGAGCAATACCTGTAAAATGAGCTAAGAACCAGATTCATAGGACAAATGGTTTGACCTGTAGAGAGGACAGACGAAAGTATCCCCAGAACAACAACAACAAGAAGCAGAACAAGAAGTTGTCTATTTGGCCCCTCTCTGTATCTCGGGTTTGGCTGGACCGAATTTCACAATTTTTGGACTGTAGAGAGGCCTTGACTAGTCGAGGCTGGATTCCAAATTTGGTTTTAAAATGTTGACTTTTGACGGCGTTATAAGCTCTCAAAGTTAAGAGTTTAACACAGAGACCCTAGGCTGACCCTTACTAACACTGGCTATCGCCAGTGTTAATTATTGTAGGTGCATCATGAATTATAAATACGCAAAAAGGTAAATTTATTAAATTTGGCTTCCTGCCCATTTCTTAGCATTTTTGCCAAAATGTATTATTGAATTTGTATTTTCAAACTATTGTTACTATCTATCTGCTTTCATTCCCTCACATTATGCAACTGGCTGCAATTCTTGCATATCTTAATTTAATATTTCAATGAGGGATGGTAGGGACATATTTCAACAAAGTGTCTATTTATCACGGCGTAGGGCCTATTCAGAACTCTTATCAGTTGGTTCCGACTATTGACACAGCAGCACTATTTTACTTCAATAAAAATAAAATTGGTGTAAAATAAAATAGATAAGGCCATTAAAAAAAAAAGTAAAGTTCTCAAGCTCGCCCGCACCAATTTTTTGAGGAGAAACGACGTGGCAAAACTAGCAGTTACAGATCAAAAATGGCCCTTAGTGAGAAATGAAAATATAAAATTATCATACTAGTCGTTAAATCATTTTACGGACACTGTAAAGAATTACAAGTTATCATTATAATTATACTCCCTAGTAATGCAGTGGTGAGCCAAGCACTCACTGTGGACATTTGAAAGTGTGAAACATTCATGCAGTAGTGCCGACGTGATACTGCCCTGCAACGCAGCGCCTAAACGAATTTGAAACCTTGCCTGAGGCAAGAAGTGCAGTGCAAACGCATGGGATAACGAGAGTTGCCAGAGCAAATCCGAAAACCGGAAGGAGGGAAAGCTGCGAGTCGGCGTGAATTTGACTTTGGTAGGAGCTACTGCCATGAGCTGTGATTGGCCAGGACTGCCGGCATTGAAAACCACCAACCAAAAGAGTGACTTTGGGCAAAATACCAACCAGGACTCTTTATTTTGCAAACACAATTTTTACTGGTCAAAAGTGTCATGAACTGCTTGGCTTAAAAAAGGCAAGTTGAATCCTCCAACTCTCTATAAAAGTCGAACTCTCTCGTATTTATGATTGTATTTCCCTTGAAAATTGTGCTGAAGTGCTGCCACGCACTATGTATCTTTTTTTTGTAAATATCCGTATGCTAGTTACGAAAAATCTACTGTCTTTTAACCAAAGTCTGTGTTGGGTTTATCTCCATGCACACCGCACTTTGAAAGGAAGAGGACGGCGTTTCTCCGGCTACGTCGAGCAAACACATGCCGGAGTGGTGGCAGTAATATTCAAAATCAACAATTGCCTATCGAAGGACAGGGCATCGCAACACGTGGTAAACACAATTACGAGGCAGTGTTCTTTGTTTTACCCAAAACGTAAAGAAAAATAAATTTCCTTACAAATAAAATTCTGCCTGCCCACACAAATGTCTTAAGTGGCACTATCACCGATTGAAATGCGAACGAAAATACCGTGGCGCCATCTAGCGGCAACGATATTGTTAACCTTTATAGCTTGCTCCCAGGTGCACGAAGACGAACCAAATTTTCAGTCAATAATTAAGGATGTCGTGGCTTGTTTGTTTTATTAAAAGAATTGCCGTTATGCATTCCTTCCGCTTGGTGCAAGCAAGTGCTAGATGGTACTACATAGCGCTAGATGTTGTCAGATTTCGTCTGCTTTCAAACGGTGATAGTGCCACTTTAAGAAAAAGGCCAGTGAACTAACTTACTTTTTTTAATGGCCTCTTTTTTTGGTAGCTAATCGTATATTCAGACCACCCCCCATTGGTTTAAAGAAGTCTCCACACAATGCATGTATATAGCTTTCCGCTCACGTATCTGGCATTTACCACGGTATTTTGGCGCTATTATTATGCATAACTTCAGTTAACTTACATACATTAAAAATCCGATAGTGGAACTTGCACACACAGGAAATGTGAAATTAACATATCGTTCTTGACAGGTTGCTTACTGCATTTATTTGTAAAAAAAACTAAGAAAGAATTTAAAAATCAACAGACCATTTTTTTTACCCCAATTTCTCCATCTACGAAACTTCTCATTCGCGTACCTCAGTGGCCATCACACACACATAAGCCAGAAAGGCACTACACCCCCCCCCCCCGCAAGTGCCAGCTAGAAGTAGTTTCGGGTATGAAAAACCCATTTAAAGTTGTTAACTGTTTGGCTACGAGACTATCACCTCAACTGTATCAACAGGAAGAACAAATGTATCTTGCTGAACACTACACGCTTGATGAACACGCATGTGGAGCACTAAATTCCTCTTTCGCAAAAACCCACCACCACATACAGCGCATTTAAGTGGCCTGTCTTCACTTCCTGCGTCGTGTATGAGACGATGCTTAATAAGACTCCTTGATGACATGAAAGCGCAATCGCAATCTTCACACTTGAATGGTTTTTCTCCGGTGTGTTTGCGCATGTGGATTTCTAAACCTTGTTTGTGCCTAAAGTCGGCTCCGCAAACGTCACATATGTAGGGCTTCTCGCCGGTATGCAAAAGAAAGTGTGTCTTTAATCCGCCCACCTGCCTGAAAGCGGCATCACACACGGTGCATTTGTATGGCCTCTCCCCTGTGTGGGTTCGGTTGTGGATTTGTAACTGAGTCTTCATTTTGAATTCCTTGTTGCATGTCTGGCATGTATATGTCTTCGGACATTGTTGTCGTCGTCGCAAGGTTTTGGGAACTTTGTCAGGGTGCTGTAAACGGAAATGCTCATTCAGGTAACGTCTACCTGTGAATGCATCTCCACAATGTACGCACTTGTGTGATTTGATACCACTGTGTATAGTCCGGATATGCTTCACTAGATTATCTTTGCGCCGAAAAGCGACTGTACACTGCGTGCACTTATGCGGCTTTGCACCGGTGTGTTCAAGTACGTGACTTTTTAAACGATGCGGCGTCGAAAACGACTTTCCACAAACTTCACACAGATTTGATTTTTGGTTGATGGTAGCTTGCAACTCTAGCAGCCTGGTGCGTACGGCTTTTAGAAACGCAACGTAGCAGGCTTCGCAGCGGACCGACTGCTCCGCTCGGGTTCTTAAGTGCTTTGTAGGGAGAAATGTTTTTTTGCAATCGCGACAAATTTTTAGGAGCTCGCTTCTGCCCTTACAAATAAGTAAATGTTTCTGTACGTCTTCCATGTTTGGCGAGGTGTACC
Source organism: Lithobius niger (assembly GCA_023313725.1). NCBI lineage: Eukaryota > Metazoa > Arthropoda > Chilopoda > Lithobiomorpha > Lithobiidae > Lithobius > Lithobius niger. The sequence goes on along the minus strand of JAHWFP010049213.1, from coordinate 41,361 downwards.
GACACTTGCTACACTTGTAAGACAGTTCATTTGTAAGCCTCGCTTCCAAAATACTTTTGGCATTGCTATTAGGGTTTATAGTATTTTTTTCGTTATTCGTATCATCATTTTTATCAGTATTTAGGATTTCGCGAATTTTGTCACCAGCAGCTAATTCTTTTTGCTGATGAGCATCAGTTTCTACAATGTTTTTATCTTGGTATTGTTTGTCGTTTTCGATTACCCCTTCCTGGTGGTGATGATTATCACTTTCTACAATCCTTTCATCTTGGCATTGTTTGTCGTTTTCGATCACTCCTTCCTGGTGATGACCATCACTTTCTACAGTACGTTTATTTTGGCATTGTTCGTCGTTTCCGATTACTTCTCCCTGGTGATGATAGTTGTGTTCCACAATGCTACACTTGGCTGTATTGTTTCTATCAACTTCTTGATTATGTTCTTGGGCTTTATTGTTATTATCGACTACTATATCTTGGTCACTAGAGGAGTCATGCATTTCTATAAAGCTTACATTTTGGATTTGCTCTTCGTTTTCGTCCTGATTTTCTTCTGAATCAAGTACAATGTAGACCGTGTTCGTGTCGTCATCAACAATTACATGCGTTTTCGGCTCTGCTTCGGCCATTTTCGTACCATGTGGAGGTAAAGCAAATCCTAAAAATGCTCAAAGCCTTCAAAGCCTCGACTTGACTTAGTGGAGCTCGGACTACAAAGCAGTTTTCCCCACGACGCAAACGTCCGTTGAGAAATGTGTGCAAAGTAAAAAGGAGCTTTATCTCAGTAGAATTTTGTGCCACACGTTGACGGCGGCTCCCTCTTACTAGTGGGTGAAACTATCGGTACCTTCCTAAACGACCAAACAGAACGAACCAAACGCACCACTGTTGGTGACAGTTTGGCTCATTCCCTGCTAATAACCGTGTTGATGCGGCTTGATTGACGTCAACATCGTCAGCGACGAATCTGTTTCGTCAAGACTGTTAGCTCGCGCATGCTCAAACCTCCACCCCAGCAAACCAACTCCCTGAGATGGTGCGCAATTTGGCATTGCCCTCGCCTGATCAAATCTATTAGCCAATCCTGGTCCAATCCATTAGCTAGGTCTGGTCGCGGTTAAGGTATGACGTATCAATACGCTGCTGAGCTCGATGAGCTGTATTGTAGTTTAGGAAGGTACTGAACGGCTGACGTAACATCACTGCGCACGCGCGACGTCGAGTTTGGAGCCAAACTGTCTGTAACAGTGGTGCGTTCTGTTCGCTCTGTTCGGTGCTTTAGGAAGGTACTGTATTTCAGGAATAACTAAAGACAGTACACTCGCACCTATTAGGAATGCTAAAAACTGTTTTTGCAAGTTTAAATCCGGGTGAATTATAACATACATTATAAACCAAGAAATGAAATATCGAGGTATCATTCCGTGATCAGAGAAATAATAAACAATATTTTTTAGACAGCCATTGTACCCGCGCCTCATTGGCTTCACTGTGTGACAAGATTTTAGCATGGTGCTGATTACGGAAGTACCTTGCGTTTCTCTTCCTTGCAGTGCTAAACCAATGCGCTATATGGTCGTTTCTTTTGCCTTCAATTTAGCTGGAATTTGTAGTGATGCGCGTATTGACCACATCTCTTTTACCTCATTTCGTGCTAGTGGCATCCATGCAGCAACGTCACCATCGGCCTTTTGCTGCCGATAAAAAATTTGATAATCTAGCGCAAACAGGCTCGTGTTTTTGTAATTAAGGTGGTATAAATTAAACCACAAAGCTGCACACTTAGAGCAAGGGCCTTACTTCGTCGTGGCATTTAAAGGTTTTTGTATACGGGCGAGGGACGATTTGTTATATGCAGGCTACAGAGCTTTTCGTTAGTGTTTTATCTCATTGGGTCTTGCGTCCACAGCGCGACCACGATAAGCATTGACTCGACATGAGCAAGCGATCATTGCTTACGTTAACAGGAAGGACACGTAATTTTTTCTGCCTGTGTTGGGATGGTTTTGTTGCACGTATTTATTTAGTTAGCGAAGATAAATAGAAATGGGATTGTGTGCCGATATATCGTATTCGTATTTGATTATTGGTGAATCAGGACATACGGTCTACATTGTGATAGAAGAAGAAACACAAAAGGAAAAAGAAAAGGAAAAGTTTGCCCGAGCCGCGGTCCGACCTCGATTTGCAAGTTTGCCCGATCATGATTATCAATGTAAGGCAGAAGTAGTCAACCAAAAAACACGCAGATCTAAACGTAAACTTAAAAGTAAAGTCGTAGTAAATACGAAAAATGACAAAAAAGCTAAAGGAAAACGATGCCCAAGCTGTAAAGTACTGTTGCCAAATTTGAAGGAGAAACCTTCCCAAAAGTGTGGTAAAACGGCCTACAAATGTCTGGTTTGTGGTGAAGTTTATTTAGATAAGCCGAAGTTTGAAACCCATTGTACGAATAATTGTTCGAACACCGTAGAAACGGACGTGTGTTTCAATATTTCAAGCCAAGTGAACTCCAGTGATGTTGTGAAAAACCAAGACCTGGAGAGCACGTCATCGGTACCAGATTTACAAAATGGTGCCAATTATGAAATCAGGACTACAGAAACATCCGCAGCCCAAAATTTGATCAAATTAGCGTTTAAGTGTCAGGTCTGCAGTGACGTCTATTTAGGTGAAACAAATTTTCAAAGCCATCGTGTCAGTTGTCGCACCACTCCCAAGCGTCGAACGATCAAAACAGAAAATACAAAAAATGAAAACCTTGAAATCATTGTCGTGGGTGATGGTGAAAAAATCGGCACAGCGTTGCCGCAGCCGGACAAATCAATAGATGTCGAGGAGCTGTTGCTCCATGATAATACACAAAGTGAAGGCGAATACAACAACGATGCGTGCGACATCGATTCACATGCCAATACGTGTGATATTGATGACACCGATTTACGAGACATTCCGAAAGTGGTTGATACACGTGGCGCCCGAAAAGGGCGGAACACCAGGAAAGCGACTAAAGTGGCATTCACATGCAAGGTTTGCCGTAGGATTTTTGTTGGTTCTTCGAATTTTAAAATGCACTCGCATCGATGTAAGGAAGGCAATACAAATACTGATAATTGCACCGAATGTGGAATAGTGTTTGAGCTGAACATGGCCCAGAAACGCAGACGTCGTAGTTTAGGGAAAGGGAGCCGATGCCCAACGTGTTATGCTGTATACCGGAGAGAAACTCGCAACGACCAGAGGCGTCAACGATCCGTGGTAAAACCAAACCTCTGCGATTTGTGCGGCAAGAGTTTTGCAACACGGCTACGATTGACTACACATTCATTAACGCACACCGGACTCAAACCTTTTAAGTGTGAATATTGCGATCTCTCGTTCAGCCGAAAAGATTACCTCAAGCGTCATCTTGGAGTGCACGTACCCAAAGGTAGGACTGCACCACTACGTTACGAAGGCTTGAGCGAGACTGATGTAGCTATGCGTTTAGCTGCAGCCGAGGAGGTGCATCGATGCGAACAGTGCGTAGCAGTGTTCGCACAAGAAACCGAGTTAGATGCACATCGCAGTCGCCATGCAGAGCAGCGGCGCTTTATGTGCGATCGCTGCCCCAAAGTGTTTAGCCAGAAACTAAACTTAATGATTCATTATCGCATGCACACTAATGAGAGACCCTACAAATGTGATCTGTGCGACAGCGCATTTACTCATCAATTATATTTGAAAGTGCACAAACTTAGGCACACTGGTGAAAAACCATTCAAGTGCCAGGAATGCGAAGCTGCTTTTGTAACTAAATCAGCGTTACAGACTCATTTCCGCACACATACAGGAGAAAAGCCCTTCAAATGCACCGAGTGTGTGTCGGAATTTAATTCTGCTGGCGGTCTAGTTAAGCACCGGCGCATCCACGAAACTGGAAATGAAGAAAGACCTTTTAAGTGCTACATCTGTGGTGGCGGTTTCCTACGAAAGCGAAATCTAGTCCTCCACTTGCGTGTTCACGAGGGGGCAAAATATGTCCCAACGTCTCTTAAACAAGAGTTAACGTAACCACGTTTTTTTTTAATGAAATAACCTATGAGTTTGCCATACTGAATGTGCACTTCATTTTCTTTTAAATTAGGTTAGTCAGGCCATGTAAAGTTCACAATTTGGTTTATAGGGTAACTTGTATGGGTGCTTCATATTTCCGCCAAATTGTGAGTAAATTTGACATTCCAATAGCCCATTTTAACGTGGCCCTATTACCGATTGCAAATTGTATGAAAATACCGTGGTGCCATCTAGGGGCAATGATATTGTTAAACCTTTACCGCTTACCCCCAGGTGCACGAGGACGTACCAAATTTTCATTCAACAATTAAGGAGGTCGTGGCTTGTTTGTTTCGTTAAAAGAAATGGCGTTGTGCACTCCTTCACTTGATGCAACAAGTGCTAGTTAGCGCAAGTTGTTGCCAAATTCTGCGGACTTTCTGTCAGTGATAGTGTCACTTTAACCAGCTCGAAACAAGTTTTTCAGTAGTGTAAAATTTTATAAGCCTTCGAGGTAGACCACTGGGAAGTTATTTGGCAAAAAAACTAAAAAAAATACATTGAATACAAGATGATGTAAAGACAAAAGACTTTTTTTTTTACTGACCTCGTACACTCTTCAGGTTTTAAGCTTTACATATTAAAGAAACAATGTCAGTTAAATTAAATTATTCCTGCTTGCCTGCTGCTTAAACAGTACAACCTCGCCCCAAAAGCAAACTACTTTTCTTAGTGTGTCCAGAGATGGACTGCCAAGGCCAGGGGATCGGGGATGCCCGACCCACCTCTACCCCTAGTGGCCTAGGGGCTTGCACCCGTTTACAACATACAGTACTTTTCATATCAATAATTTGATTTAAGTGTTTAAGAATGACAGTTAAAATTATCAAAAAGCATGCCTATTTAAGATCAGATTAGGTATTTCAGTATCTTTAAAATGCTTCACCTTCCGGGACCCCAGACAATACGGGGGCAGTTTATATGCTCAACCAAAACCCCTGGCCAAATTAAACTAGCCACTATAAAGTGCAACAGAACTCAATTTATTTTATTTTTTATTTCCAAAAAACAAAAATAAATAAATAGAAGCAAGAATAGAAGCTATAAATTCTTAATAGAAGGAATGTGAGGAAAGGTAGATACTCCATAGTAGTGGCACAGGAAAGGCGGGAAACTGGATCCCCTCCCAGAAACATGTCGTAAATAAATTCCTCGATTACTGTAAAAAAAAAAAAAAATACTGGCTAGAAGCCAGATCGGCAGTGACGCACCTCTGCCCCAGGCCCCTTAGATAGCTTTGTTCCACCCCATTCCTAAAATTGTTCAGGCACTGCTCTTAAGTCATTAAAGAAAGTGAAACACATTTGTCGACAATTCTCCCCAAAGTGGAAGGTCAGTCCCCACAAACCAGTTACCAACCTCTACGTTGCTTACATTTTAAAACCCTCACAAAGCAGAAGGCTACATCCGTAACCCCCACCCTTTCCCACCCCACCAAAAAAACAACAGTAACCATAAAAAGGACCAAACGTATAACCTACCGTACAACAAAATCACCCACCCAAGCTAGGGAGTCTGTATAGGTGCAGATTCACATTTTTCTTAACTCGCCAGTGACCAGTAGAGCAAATTTTAATCACCAACTGAGAAACCTTTGTCGCCAAATTACAAATGTCTGTTTCTAGACACTGGAAGCCAGTAGTAACCAATGAATTTGTAAAAGCTTATAAATAGTGGTTATTTTCACAGGCCTTGTAAAAACACAGGTTTCGAAAACTTGTTTGAAAATAAAGAAATCCTCTAGCTCCGTAACATTTCTTCTCTTAACTTCTGAAATGAAAGAGCTATAGTTTGGGATTAAGTCCATCGAAAAGCTGACGATAAACCCTTATCTAGACACATGCTAGTGTGTCGCCGCCAAGTAACAGTAGATCATACCATTGTACACATCCGATTGTTAATGATAAAAAGGTGGCTCACCAGCAGACATGTGTCTGTTAACTGTAAGCAACTGAAAGCATATTTTGGCATGTTAATGATAAATCCCAATGCGACAGAAATGTTTCAAATTGTGGAAAATGTGAGGAGAAGGGTCAGAGATTAAGAAAAACTGAAATTTAAAGCATGAGTGTCCACCAATCGTAGAGAAAAAGATGCGTCAATAACGTTGTTTTTATGGTACTGTCTAGCTAAGGCCAAACAAAAAAAAATTGCTTGGTTTGCGTTATGCAGTTAAAAAAAATAGGGTCGGTCGGTGGGAAAATTCTTTTTTTTTTACACTTGAACCATTTGAACCATTTTTGTATTGTAGGATGGAGCATCAAAATAGGGAGGGGGATTTTGTTTTCTCTGGACGGAAAAAAGTTTAGGATCAGCTAGTAAAAATAGGGTAGGTCAGGTAACGCAAACCAAACCATTTTTTTTTTGTTTGGCCTAATAAGATTTTTCCCATGTTAAATTCCATAGACATTTTGCTCACGGCTAGCACAAAATTGAGAAGGCCTACCTAGCTGAATTTTGGCACACGGATGCATGGTGATCTGAGCATGGTCCTTTTGTTGGTTTGAGAGTTGTAGGGGTCAGGACAAATGCCTGGGAGGGTTTTGAAATTCGCCACCAGCGAATTTAAATTATGTTTCTATTCCAAGTTGCAACCAACGATTTCAAGCAACAATGTCTTGAACAATCAACACTGGTCTTTAGATTTATTGTAAAAGCCTGCACGAACTAAAAACTGAACTCTAACGAAGGACAAAATAAGGAAACATTAACGTTGCCGTGGATTGCGTAAGAAAAAAAGGATGCACGTTAGATGATGGTTACGCAACAATACGAGCATCCACGAGCTAACAGGGTTTTTGTTTAATAACCCAAAAATAAAATGCTTCGCATTCTGCTGTTTTAGTAACAGCGACCTTTGGGGGTTTCTGTATTACTAAATGTCAATGAAATCTTGAAAAGTTAAGGGGAAGGTGCAGGGATAAACAAAACAACTGAAGGCAATGCGCTGATCGAGTGAGCGAAGCGAATGAAATCAGCGACTGTAAGCCAGTGTGTCCTAAAATGGGATTGAAGCAACTTAAGCAAGTGAAGAGTGGTCATACAACAATAAATTAAGCCGTGGCAATTTGGCTAATCTAACGGCTAATTGGCAATGGTACATTTGAAAATGTATAGACATAAAATTCCTCTAGAAAAAAAGCTACAGATGAAGATAACACGGTGTATCCTTGTGTACGTTCACAGTCCTATGAAAGTTGTGATATTCAGCCAAAACCAAAACTGGTAGAAAAACCCGCCAAGTTTCCAAAAACGATCGGCCTTTGAAGGTAGTGATAATATTCAACCAAGGAAACACCTTGGGTGTGGTGTTGTTTAAAATTTAGCATTTTGCAATGTACCAACTCAGCTTCATGATTAAATACACTTTATATAACGTACTGGCATGCTAACAGCACTTTCCCTAAAAGCTTATATTAGTTTTGTGAAGGTTAGATAAGTTGACTCCAACCAGCAAAAGAAATGGTTGGAAAAATCCAAAGCTTTGGAAGCCAAATACACTTTTTACTAGAAATTTGACTGATAAAGTTTACACTGCATGATTTTTAAGACTACTGACATTTTAAAAACCACGTGGCGGCCATCAATTTGCAGGGCCCAAAGTCACAATCTTTTAGGTAGATGTTTCACCCAGTTCAAAATTGTTTCGAAAATGCCACTCGCATCTAGATTGCATGTTTGACGATTCTTTAATTAAATAATTGTGTTTTTATAAAGTTTTTTGTTTTATTGCAAGTCCTATATTTCCATTTTGGGAATCTTGAAACCAGACCCATGTTGGAATTGGCCAATCACAAGGCTATAAATAGGCTTCGTTACTGGGGGTTTCTAAGCCTCCGGGCAGTTATGAGGGGAAAAAAAACTAGGCGATTGACCATTCTTCAGCCTGTACAGGTCCGTTTTTAACCCTAGAATACCTACCCAATTAAATTTTTGCATGGTTGAGACTTCGACAAACTAGATGGTGGGCAATTGCCATCGTTGCTTCCTGGGTGACTTGGCGGGACTCCTGTGGTTGCCTGGATCTTCTGATATATGGAGAGAGATCTGACGAAAGACCAGCAGCCATGTAGGTGGTCATACCTCTCACGTAAGGTGATTCCGCATCTCCAGGAAGCAGCCAGAAGGATTCTTTTAAGGGGACACAATAGTCAATTGGCAGAGCTGCGTTTTTATAGGTGATTGCTGTATGAAAAATGTGTTGGGTGAAGGCAACATTCATCAATGTCGGCCGCCACTCGCCAAGTGGAGAGACAAATTCAGCAGCTGACGACTTGATTTTTAGCCCTACTGGCGATAACGGCGACTGATGAACATAACCCTCATGGTGAAATTGTCATACCTCGGGAACTGTAGTAGCTAGAAACAAGCGGTTTGAGTCGTTGCGTGCAGAATTACACGAGCTGTCCAACCAATCATGCAATGTTGTTCACAGGTAGCAAAGAAACATAAATTCAGTGTTAAATTACCAGTCCTTATCTCCAGTAGCGTTAAGGTTGAAATTGTTGCAGTAATCTCAAAAAAAAATAAGCACATCCTTAAGGTGAACTGAACGTAAATTCGCCCTTCATTCAACCATTTTGTCCCAAGTTATTGGACGCTTGAGAAGCGTTTTTTCAACACATATTCGACCATTTTTCCAAAACGTTTTATTCTCCCATTATTTAACCATTTTCTTGACAACGTTTGAGGTTTACGGAACATTTAACAATCATTGAACGCACTGGAATTAGCCTTACAAGTACTTATAGATACAGATTCTTATTCCCATCAGCCTTTATTAAGAAAATCAGTCACCTTTTCATTACGAGTCTAAAATCACATTGTGTCACTTTTAAATTCGAAATAAACTATAGGTTTTAAAATATGGGCCATCGTATTTAATATTATTCATCCCAATTGACTGTTTTACATTAGTTTGTTAAATTTAATTAATTGCAGTACAATCAGCATAAACATAATTGTCATAGAATTGCTTTATATCCCACGTAGCAAAAAAACATAATTTCGCGTTAATTTACCAAGCCACAAATAGTTTTTTTTTCTCTAGGAGAATTAAGAGTGAAACTGTTGCAGTAATCTTAAAAAAAAATTGCAGAATTTCCAGAATGTGTCACTATCAACCGACCTGCTAAGCAAATACTAAAACCTTTGCTAAAACTCACGTGATTATATACAAGTCATCAGTTCTCATTTTTGTTTTTATAAAAAAAAAATGTGAATTTTTAATGAATACAAATGTCAACGTTTGTTAAAATTATCACGATGTAGGTTTATATGAAAAAAAAAAAGGGACAGTCAACTTAAAATGGGACCTTGCTCTGTCAACAATCACATTTCGGTTAATCTCGACAGAAATTCTTTTCAATATGTACAGATCGTTTTTTTTTTCTAGAAAGTACAGTAGAATCTCTTTAGAAACTATACAATTCTTTCTATAGAACACAGGTTCTGTAGAATTGTACAGAGCTCTACAGAATTCTTATTTAAACTCTATAGCGCTCTATAGAAGCGCTTTAAAGCTCTAGCCTATGTAACATATCTACCTGCAGCCTACGGGGAACACTGTTGTCTCGAACCTCCAAGTGAAACAAATCGTACAAAACTATTGCAAACAGAAATGTGACTTAAAAAAACGCTACGGTTAAAAAAAACTAATCACATAGGCCTAGCACAAATGATAACACAAATTGTTTAATAACAATAAAATATATTACACATTTAGAAACATTAAGAGTGTGCCAACACCCATCTTTTTGTCTGAATTTGTGTTACATGATGCTGATGAATGACGTAGGCTACTATAAGAAATTATGAATACTGGCCTGTCGATTCCACCTTCCTGCCACAGGAGTGTTTATGTAGAAATTCACCACTTTTTCAACGAAACTGGACAGTGTTTTCTTATTACATTTCAACAAATTTTCTGCTTGAAATTGACGTTTATTGCTCGCACAAATAAACTAGGGAATTTACGTAGAAAAGTACGCATTTTCAACATAACTGGGACCAGAAAAAAACGTGGCAAAATCGTTCAGGTTTGGTAGGAACAGCTAAAAATATTCCAATCAATTTTCAAACGCGTTTTAAAATATTTCAACGCATTATTTACATTTCCTGCTACCCGACATTTCAAACCAGTTGGAAAGGAGAAAATAAATGCTTTTTCAATATTCGCTATTCACACAAATAAAGTAGCAAATTTATACAGAAAAATGTCACATTTTCAACATAACTGGGACCAGCAACAAATATGGAAAAATTGTTAAATTTTGATAGAACCAAGATTGAAAATATTTCTACCAATTTTCAATATATTATTTACGTTTCCTGCTACCCGATATTTCATCACAATTTCATCATCTCCCATATTTTAACGTTAAATAAACGTACCCATGCTTCCTGGGAGGTAGACATGGAGGCTGTAAATTGTAGCGGGTCAACATTTTTTATGTTGATCTTCGTCCTGCGACTATAATTTGTATTCCTGTAAAATTTTTACAAATTTTTTGACCTTCTAGCATCTCACTGTAACCAAGAGCTTTCGACTGGTGCAAATTTTACACCTCTACCTCAAACTACGAGGAGTTATTTAGCAAAAACTAAAAGGCTCAAAAGCGGACCTGGTTTCAGCAAGCTAAACACACAAAAAGCTGCTTGTGTGGGGCTCCATTCTACTCAATGTTAGATGGGGGTGGCACGACACAAAAAAGTTTTGTAAAACTTTTTAAATTATCGCGATAATAGATAAGATCTCGATAAAACAAATTTTTTGGCTGGAACAACCATCAAAAAAATTAATTAAAAAAAAACTTTGGCTGAAGCCTACAGTGCAACCTTCACGAATGTGAATTGTGTGGCAGTCGCAATTTGGCACTCACTAGACATGCAAATGCAATTACTATTGTCCATTACTTCCTCACCATGTGCTAACAATTTAGCAGTTGTGCTGCAACTTAATGCTTAAATATTGTTTGCATTAAACTAACTCTCCAGGCAACTAAAGTGTCTGGCAACAGTATTACACACTTGGTTGAAGAGCCCTTGTAATTCCGCACGCAATGTCGCGAACCGCTTGTTTCTAGCTATTACGGTTTCCGACATATGACAATTTAAGCATCGGGGTTTGGACGATAATTCGATAAATCAGTAAAAGGGCGATAAGATAATTGACGAAAATTTTTATCGCGATAATATCAAATTATCGATTATCATGCCGCCCCTAATGTTAAGACAGCAACATTAGAGGCCTATTAATGGCAATTGATCACAAAGTCCGGTTTTGAGGTTGTTAATTTACCATTAGCAAGGTGCGTGTGCTCTCATCCACAGAGGACGCTCTACTGATGAGCCCAAACAACGGCCAAACAGTCTGTCTAGAAATTTCTATAGGTAAAAGTAGCTTGATTTAAGTGACGAACTAAAGAGAAGTATGCAACACAAATAACATTTCTTCCTTTTTTTATGCTGCTGCATTAGCTCTTCACGCTTTGAGCTCTGCTGCACAAGTAAAAGTTAAAATTAAATGCCTGTTGTTTTAATTGCCATATCGGTCTGTAACCCAAAAAATGTTTTTTTTTTCACGGCCTCATTCTATTGGTATAAATTAGGAGTTGTGTGAGGAGAATTTAATTTGAATCGAACCCACCAGATTTGGAAACAAAACCTTGGCTACATCTAACCAATAACCGAACTTAAGGCGCGAATACGTAGGTTTGCACACAATATTGTAGTTTAGCAGACTTCAATGAAATATGTGAACAGCACCAAGAAATGCTTATATTGTTTAAATCTGTTCTACCGACATTGTCGTACTTGCCTCCGTCTTAATATTGCTACCAACACACGCTCGTAAATGAATCACCAAATTACGCTTCCTCAGAAACCCACCGCCACAATTATCACACTTGAACGTCCTTGCTTCGTTACTGGGGTCATGAATGCGAAGGTGTTTTGTGAGGCTTTCCCGTTTTGGAAATGACGACAGACAATATTCACATTTGAAGGGTTTTTCTCCGGTGTGTTGGAGCATGTGGGGATCCAATGATGTTTTATGTCTGAAAGCCATACCACACACATCACACTTGTACGGTTTGTCTCCCGTGTGTAAACGTTCGTGCGAGCGGATGTGAGCCTTCTGGGTAAACGTTGCCGTGCAATAACTGCATTTAAACGGCCTTTCTCCCGTGTGTGTTCGGACGTGGTTTTCCAAATTCTGTCTACTTTTAAACTCTCTAGGGCAGAATTCGCAGGCAAAGTTTTTTGGCCCAGGAGCACGTCGACAACGATAACTTTTAACGCTGGACTGGCACTGGGCAAATTCTGTTTCAGTCGTGTGAGACTTGTAGTGATTTTTCAAATGTACTTTGTGTCTGCAATAAAAAATAAATATATAAAAAATCAAATAAATCTAAGCAGTGAGGTTAAATTAGGGGTGGCACGATAATCGATAATATCGCGGTAATTTTTTTTTTTTTTTTACTATTGTATCGCACTTTTTTTTTTTATTTATCTAATTATCATGCAAACCCGATGCTTAGATGGTCATATCTCGGAAACCGTAATAGCTAGAAACAAGCGGTTTACGGCGTTGCGTGCAGAATTACAAGGACTCTCCAACCACGTGTGCAATACTGTTTCTATATGGTGAGGAAGTAATGGACACTGGCAAGTGCATTTTCGTGTCTACTGGCCAAATGGCGAGTGCCATACAATTCATATTTCGTGAAGGTTGTACTGAAGGCTTCAGCCAAGGGTTTTTTTTTTAAATAAACTAAAGTTGGAAACTTAAAACTTTATAAACCAATTTTGTAACATGTGTGTAGACACCGTGAAACACCTTCGTTGTTACCAGTTCACAAGTTGTCGCTCCTGTTCAACACAATGGCCAGTTGTTAACCATTGCCCCTGACCATAGCCGGAAAGTAAACCCAACTTGAAATCCCTTCATCTTCACGGGTGAAAACTATAGCCATGGAGCTTCGGAAAGATGGATTCCTCGACAAGGTGGTCGCCCGCAATCTGATCTGTCACCAGACATCTACAATTAATGTGTGGGAGGCAAATTGGAGTGGTTAGTGTAAACGAAACAAAACTGACCAGTGCAACCCTTCAGTGCACAAGCTGTGCAAGTTTTTCGAGGAACTTTTCCAATGGGGCCTCTTACCAATCGATATTAAGGGCAACCGGGCAGCCATACTTCCTGGAAACAAGCAAATGGTCACCCACCCTACTATCATACACTTGGTCCAGTCTTTATCAGCGCTCCGACCAAAAGCCCAACAACTTTGCCCCGCCTGGGACTTTCTGCTTGTTCTTCATTCTTTCGGACCCACCATTTGAGCCTCCCATAAAGCATTGTTCGAGAACCTTTCCACGAAGACGGTCTTCTGGCATTGATGACTGCAGCCAGACAACGGGAACTAGAGGAGATGTCTCGGGGGACTGAATATTTTCGCATTAATAGCAATTGAACAAAGATATCCTTCCTTCCTTCCACCGCTGGACTTTCGGGCAAAGACACAGAAAGCTCCATCACCCCATACTGGCGGCAATATCTCCATTGGTAGGATGCAAATGCATTGAACGTGTACAGTGTCCAGTACGAGCGATCAGACATTACATGCTACTGAGGAGGTGGTCGAATCGAGAGAACAAGGGGAAATGCACTAAACACAGCACGGGATGGTGGTGAAGCCATGGAAACCATTTTTTATTAAAATAGACAAGGCCAGTGCAACCCAACGTCACTTCTTGTCAGGATGGGTCGGTTTCATTTTTTAACTTCAGTTCCGGTTACAAATGCCCACAAAATCGCACCTTCGGTATAGGTTTTTGGCAGTCGGAGTGGGGCAAGAACTTTCTATAGCCAAAGCGGGTTGGTGAAGAAGTTCGTTGAGTTTCTAGATTCCAGCGTTGATCGTTTAAAGGGAGAGTCTTGTTCGATCCTGGATTAGGTTCCGTGGGCAGATTGAGAGGATGGTTTGGATAGATTTCTTGAGGTTTCAGGATATGAGAATTGGGGATGATGATACATGTGGTGTGGAGATAGTTGAGTGGGATGGAAGGGCCATGGATGGTTTTCCTGGTGGCAGGTTTGTCCATTAAGTGTTAGGCAGGGAGAATCAGCGGAGAAGTTAATTGAGAGCGCATTTGTGGAAGTTTGGTTCCTGAAGATTCAGCAGGAGATGAAGGTTAAACAGAGATTAGATTGTTGTGGAAGCTTTCCGGATGAAGGTCGTCTGAGAGGTGTTGGATTTGAAGGCGAAGTTGATTTGCGGAGCAGATTAAGTCAGTGTAAGGTGGTCCGGTCAAACGCGTGGTTGTAAGCGTTGACACGAGTGCAAAAGTTTCGTTGTGAAGGTGTGAAAGAGTCACAGTCTAAGCTGAATGTGGAATCCAATGGATTCAGATGTTCCGAAGTGAGTCATGGTGTTCAAGGAGCGGCTGGGTCATCGTTATTGATGGCTTAGAGTGAATAGCCAGACGTGCGTGTTACAGAGATTACATTGTTGTGGAAGCTTTCCGGATGAAGGTCGTCCGAGAGGTGTTGGATTTGAAGGCGAAGTTGATTTGCGGAGCAGATCAAGTCAGTGTAAGGTTACAGCGTGTTACAGGTGAGGAGAAGAGGACGTGGCTTCGGTGTGGTGGAAGTCCAGTTGTGACTCAATGAGAGTTTGAAAACTGCCAAATATCAGGTTTAGGGATGGTAGGTAGCAATGTTCGGAGTCTTGCGGCAGTGTCGGGAAGATTGACGAAGAGGCCGCTGGTTGTAGTTCGGAAAAACTTCAGGTTGTAAGTCGGTGAGGGTCGACAAGCTGATGTGCGGTCCTTGAGCGGTGAGGCCAGCATTGGTGGATAACTTGAGCTGTGGAAGGTTACGTTCCCAAAGATTTGGGTGAACCTGACAATGTAGTCCTGTGAGATTGAGTTTGACGTAAGGCAGGGTGATCAAATTTGTTGGTTGGCAGGAATTTCTTTGAGAAGCCTAGTCGTATAGGGCTCGAGAGAAAACAGGAGTTCTGGTGTGTTTCCGTACGATTTTGTGGAAAAGAAGGGGTGTTGAGTGAGGTCTACGTCCCTTTCAGAAGTGTGAAGAGATTGGACCCATGTTGAGTTAATGTGACGGTGAGTCGTGAAGGTCAACTGGATCTAATTTTGAATCGGTGATGGTTCGAGAGCTACCAAAAATTTTATTTTG
>JAHWFP010049213.1:0-10991 GCA_023313725.1 Lithobius niger | reverse complement strand
GCGACTGCCTGGAATGTGGAGTGGAAGCAGTGTTGTTTGTATTTTGAATCAGAGGTTGAATATCTCTGACGAGACCTGGTGCAGAGAACGGGTGCCCCCCCCCCCATATTTTGTAGATAGGTGACTGCTGTTGTGTTGTTGAACAACTCTTCCCTGTATGAGGGGTTGGAAGTGTAGTAGACTGAGAAGGACTGCTCGGACCTCGAGGACATTGATATGGTCATTGTCTGCCGGATGCCAAACGCCGTAGGCGACATAGCTGCCAACGTGAGCTCCCCAGCCATATAGGGAGGCATCCGTGATAAGGTGGAGATCTGGAAGAGACTCGTATAGGGGAACCATCTCTGCGACGTGGATGACATCCATCCACCAAAGGAGAGTGTCGAGAGGAAACGAGTCAGAAAGACGGCGATAGTGGACATGGTCTAAGAAAGGAAGATAATGATTGGGCCACTTGTGGATGCGAAAATGGTGTAGTCGTCGTACCATCAACGACCGTACGGGACCAGTTTGGCGAGGAAGTCCAAGGTGCTGATAAGAGAATTGAGATATGTCAAGGTATAAGACGAAGGTGTAGAATCCTTGTGAATAGGGTGACCACCCTGTCTGGGGATGGCATGATACAGGCATGTAAGAGACCGAAATAAACACCGAAGACGACGAAGGTCTGGAAGGACTCGAGCGGGACTTGGGGAGGTTGACGCTGAACCCAGGCAATGGAGCAGATGAACAGTGAAGTCGCGGTTGCGAAGTAGCTAAAGCTTGTCCTGGTGAGAAATGAGCCAGTCGTCGAGGTACACATTCACCCGGAGTTGGTGCTGGTGTAGATAAACTAAAACCAGCTGAGGTCCAACGAAAAAATACGGGGGGGAGGATTGCGTCGAGTTCGAACGGAAGGCAGAGGAACTCGAAGACTGTGCCGTCATGGACAAATCGGAAGAGAATGCCGAACAGACGCATGAAGCTGGATGTGAAGGTAGGCGTCCGCAAGATCGATGGAAATGGTCCAATCGAGAGGTAATAAGGAATGACGAATGGTCTCCACTGTTTCTATTTGAAAGCGTGGGTGGAGTATGAATTGATTTAATGGCTGGAGGTTGAAAATAAGTCGGAAATCTCCCGTCTTTTTGAGAGATAGAAAAATTTGACTGTAGAACACTGGCTGGTCTGGATTGGGAGCAGCTCGTATAGCAGCTTTTGCAAGGAGACTGGAGATCTCTGCCGCCAAGAGCAGCAAGGCATCACGGAGAATTAGTGTAGAATTGAACAGCGCTCGAGTGAACCATTTCATCTAATGATAAGTGGTTAGGCCAGCCTTGCAAAAGACCTAACGAGGAACGCCAGATTCTTGGTCTCAGCGGGCAGTGGGTCCGTAGAAAGCTTTTCGCAGAGTGCATTGGCAGCCATATTGAAGACATCGGCCTGTGAGGCAGCTCGGAGACCGAAGCACAGTAGGTGATCATTGTCGCGGAGGACCGAGGCTTTACGAGAACAGAGAAATCCCAAGTCCATCTTCAGGTACGCCGTCAAAAATTCTGATTGGGGATAAGTATGAAAGTTCCTAGGATCAGCTGTTCCATCGCCAGTAGGATGAAAATGGCAGAGGGACGTTGTCGAGCTCAAGCGGAGCGCTGTTCTCCAAGAGGAGACCGCCAGTACGGAGCAGAGTAGCGAGTAAGGTTGTGGACTGGCCGTACCAGGTTGCTGACGGTGTAGTCGGTCTCGAAGATCGAACCCAAAACCCGCAGAGAGGCCACGATTCTTATTGGGCTAGGGCACCAAGGGCGACGGCCTATAGAGAAAACAGTTCGGAATAATGTCTTCCACTGTATTGAGCAAGTCAAGAAGGGAATTTCGGGGGTGGGGGGGATCAAGGTCACCGGAAAAACGAAGTGGCAAAGTGGGCATGACGGGAGGGTGGATCAGAGAGGACCGGTGATCGAAAATAAAGGAGCCCGATTCGTTTAAGTGGACAGATCGAGATGGGCGCTCCGGTTGCACAGGATGAAAACCTGCGGAGTCGACTTTACGGGATGAACCGGGAGTGTACCAGCATGACAATTAACCTTCTTTGCGGCAGCCACAACCCAGTCTTGTGAATACTGGGTTGGCGTAGGAATATTGGGTGTGGCTGGGAGCTTGCGCTTGAACGACCTAAGTGCAGATTCCATCAATTCATGGACCTTTTCCTTGGAAAGAGGTGCGTTGGGACGATCGGTCGTCAGGGACTGTGATAACCAAATGTCGCGAAGAGACGTCGACAGGGGCGTCCGAGGGATAAGACAGAGCCCGTTTTGCTGCCGCACGGTGGGATTTAACTTGAAGCTTGTGACGAGAATACGCTTTCTTTGCCTTGAAAAGATGGTCTTTAAGGGACCGCAGATCCTGCATGGGCCGACGCCAAGGGCGCTCCTACATTGGAGCTATTGGGGCTCAAGCCCCCTCCACCCCTTGGTTGCCCTTTTGGGTGCAAAAAAAAACGTTGGGGAAAAAATGCTACCAGCGTAATGTGTTAAAAATGTAAGTTATCGTTTCCAACATGACAAGGGATGGAGTGGAGACTTCTCCCCAGTGCATGTATAACGTTATTTCATGTCGTCGATTCACCTTGTAGCCCCTTTTGATTGATCTTTTGCACCTACCGAGTTTTCGAACCCCACCCTTTTTTGTCGTTCTGCGGCACCCTTGGCTGACACTCTGTACTGAGGCGGGGACGTTCTATTGTAGTTATCGACAAGCTACGTACATCTGGGATTTACGAGTCTACCACTTCCTGAATCCTTAAATCTTTGATGGGCGACAACGTGTGGTATTTAGAGGTTCTTTTACACTCTGGAAGCGTGTTTATCTGGTGATCTCGAAGGGTTTATTTTAGGACCGCTCCTTTTTAACATCTATACGGCTGATCTTCTTGCAATTTTGAAAGCAAATAACATCAGCTGTGCTGAAACTAAGCTATTCGCCCCCCCCCCCCCCCCATAACTCCTTGCAAGTGGCTATTCAAAAAGTACAGTCTTGGGTTACCACTTTTAAAATACTGCCACAGCTGGTGGTATTGATGGTACGAGGCTTATAGATCGTAATGATTTAGCAGTTCGACAATGTCCTTTTTTTTTGGTTTTCACTGTTTAACAACTTAACACATGTGGCGTTACTGGCCAGTTCGAGGCTATAACACAGTAAATACAAAACATTTCTGATTAACTCTAGGAAATTCTAACCATTCTACAAAATTTCTCTTTTAAATTAAATATTTTTTGGGTGACAGCCCGACAATAAAATGAGGACCAACATTTGAAGACACACTAAGAATCTACCGAATGTAAAACTATTGGCTATCATTAACATTTTCATTTTCTGGTATAACAAAATCAGATGCAAAAATAACTGTCTTTATTAAAACCCACAATCAAATGGTTTTCTTTAACCATTCCTGTCACTAAGGCACCCTTTAATGTAAATAAACTGGCTGCTAGGAAGTTTTTCGTATGGTGTTCCCCGAGTTACCCGTGTTCCAACTTCACAAAAAGTTTAATCTTTTTGTTAAGTGTTAGTAAAGCAGACTGACTTATGGTAACTTTCATGTTTTTGCAGCTCCATAGCAGATTTCAAAAAATCTTCGCAGATAAAGCAGAAAAACTTCACAGTACTATCTTCAGATTTAGCATTCTTCTCCCATACAACTGATAGATCCGATTCGTCACTGGCTGATGAATCTGCTTGTCGCTTAGCGTGCTGTAGCGTATGTGTTTGTAGAGCCTCGGAATTTTGAAAATATTCTTTACAACTGGTGCAGAAATGCTTAAAAGGTCTAACTTCATCACTGTTCTGTACTGAATATGAGACTTTGGTTATCATCGGATTTTCCCACACAATCTCTAGATCATCTTCCAAAGTTTGAGAGGGTACTGAACCATTTTCACCCCTTTCATCTTGAATAATCCTGGCATCCGATCTCGGACAATCTTCCTCGTTCCCCATGTCTAACAATGTCAAATCATTTTCATACTCCTGATTTTGGGATCCCTGTAGGTTGTTTTGATCGATCTGAACTTCCGTGTTTGAAGTAGCGTCTTCCCGATGAATCGTTTTCGGAGTATCGCCATTCTTCTTTTGTTCTGATGAAACTGGATAATTTTCCGCATTTTTACTCGATTTATTTTCATCTCCACGTTTTTTATGTGAAATCCCAACCGGATTTCCACCTGCATTTTTATCTCCCGTGGTTCCACTCAATGTTGCATCTTCCCGATTTTTAGACGGAATTGGGTAGCATTCCCTCTTTTCAACAGGCTCGTTTTCTTTGTCTATACTTCCACAGGATGTTGCAGTATTTTCATTCTGGTTTACGTAAAGCAATGGGCCACCTTCCCGATTTTCTACTAATGAATTTTCCTCATCCAGATTTCTACACAATTTTGGATCAATTTCATCCTCCAAAGTTATACATATTGGGCTGACTACCCAATTTTTCCTTGACGTACTTCCATTTTCCCGATTTCTGGACAATGTTGAATTACATTCTTCAGCCTGGTTTTTACATGCTAATAGATCACTTTCCAGGTTTTTACTGACTGGGTGTTCCACTTCATAATGGTTGCTCGAGTTTTTAATTAACATGCTTTTGCTTCCAACTGACCCACTGCAAAAATAAGAATGTTTTTCAAGCCTCCCCCGTTGTACGAGCGCATCAGTTTCACTCGGTGTAATATCCAGACTGCATTGCTTGAAGTTAGGTTGCGTGCTACTGTTAAATTCATCGTCAAGGCAGACGACGTCCTGCTTTTCAGATGCATGGACCAAAGAATCAGTCCTTAGTCCTTCGGAAGCTTCGCAAATATGTGCATTATCCTCGGCAGCATGGCTGAGCATATGACGATAGAGAACGTCGGAAGAGAAACTTTGCTCACATTTATCACACTTTAAGTTGACAACGTAAACATCACTTTTCTGACTGTACTCAGAAGGTTGCAAGTCTGTAATCACAGACTGGGTGCTTGCTCTAATTACTGTTATGTCACACACCCCATTAACAAGACAGTTGTTTGTTTTTACAGGAGTAGTTCTAATCACACCGAGCGCGGTCGAATTGCGCGAATCGGCTTTTAAATGTCTCTGAAGGCTTCCATGTGCATGTATCGTTGTTGCTGGATACGAAGCTTCGTGCGGTATGCCCTGTATGTCACCCACACTGGAATCCCGCAAAATCTCTTGTCCTGATGGAATGTTATGCACTCCTTGCATTAGGTTTGGTGCATTAAATTTTGAAACTTCATCTGTAACTTCAGAAGACTGTTGTATAGAGGTTTCCAATTGTTTTTTCCATGTTATAAGAGCATCCGCGTCTGTATAAACAGATGTGTTGGACGGCAACTCTCTTCTTTGTACTTTGGCACTTCGTTTCATATTTTCTTCACTTTCGGTCGAAGTCTTCGTACATTTGTAACTACTACTTTCACATTTTTTGACTTTGGTATTTATTCCTTTGGTGACTACTGTTTTGGGTGAAGTATTCTTATGTCCGTTACTAGAACTTTTATCTTTGTTGGCTTTGGTAGAGGTAAGAACAACAGATTTTGAAAGAACATCACAGTTTGTCTTTTGATCAGCAAAGCTCCGATCCCCTGCAACTTTTGAAGATGGCTTACCCCTGCGGCCACTGTGTTCATCCGTGTGCTTTTTTAAACCCCTTTCAGTAGGAAATGTTAATGCACAAGTTGGAATTAAACACTTAAAGGATTCTTCAACAATATTCTGTAAACAATGTTGTTGATGTAGTGTCATTTGATGCTTCCTTGTGAACGTCATCTCACAAGTGTTGCACTTTAACAATTTATATCCTGCATGGTTGAATACATGTTCTTTTAACTTCTTCTGGTGTTTAAAAGCTTTCCCGCACCCACATTTTAAGAGTTCATTATTTGAACACTTTCGCCGATATTCTGGTTTGTTGAAGCTTATTTTTGGTCCCTTTTGGTACTTTGACAGAGACTGCGCCAAATCACTTGAATATAGAGGCGAATCTTTTTTGAGCGACCTGGTAAACCTTGACTGTTGACGTGAGAATGCCTGTATGTAGGTTGCGTTTGTGTTTATTGTCGCTGTTGAAGTGTCCTTGGATTCATTGTAATAAGCATGACCGTGTGTTACGGATTGCGTTGGATTGTGACTGCGTATTCGTACTAAAGGTGCAACACCACAGGCATCAGAGTTACTGACGTATTGTTTCGTGTGGTATGCACACCGGGCCATGGTAGCTGAAAATACACTACTGAGGACTTCAACTAACACTAAGTTGGTAACACTTGCATAGTTTTCCGGTGCTTGAATGCGATTTGTGTTTGTCTGAAATGAAAAGGTTTCACACAAAAATTACAATGTAGTGTCATGATCTAATTTTATTTTTTTTATTTTAGTAGTTCAGTCAATACTTAAAATGAACTTTTAAATGTTGCTAACAGTAGGCAGTTATTTAAAAGAACACCAAGAACTCAACACACATTTGAGGTTTTGCCACTAAACACACAGTCACACAACAAAAACACACAATTTCCCATTCTCCAGCCTAAATGGGTAAAGTTAACAGTAGAACAACACCAAGAACTCGACAAACACTTGGGTTTTTGCCACTAAACACAGTAAGACAACAACAAAAACACACAATTTCCCATTCCCTGACCTGAATAGGTTAAGTTAACAGTAGGCAGTTACTCAATCAAAAGAACACCAAGAACTCAACACACACTTGGGTTTTTACCACTAAACACATAGTCAGACCACTACAAAAACACATGATTTTCCAATCCACAGCGTGATTATTGCCTGCTTAAGATGAAATTGTCCGATTACGTTTTAAATCATTATTTTCTTCCCAACCAACGTATCCAATAATAGCTCGATCCAGAGTCTAGGTGCTGCATATGTGTGTGGTGCAATCACCATCACCTTGTCCAGGTGCATGGTCAGTGCCAACAACGAGGGCAGGCAGTGTGCTTCATTGGGTAAGTATTCAGGGATAAAGAGATATACCCGTTCAGGATACGGGAATGGGAAATCACATGTTTTTATCCCAGAGTCCCCCTATAAAACTACATCGTTGAGACTTCGACAATTGAGTGGTAGGCAATTGCTGTTGTCACCTCCTGGGTTAGTTGGTGGGATCCATTAAGTTGCCTTGCATCTTCTGTTGTACAGCCAAGAGAACATAAATCAGCCGCTTAGGAAAACATATTTCTCAGGTAGTGGAAAGTAAAGATGGTCTCGTATTTCTAAGTGGCAGCCTGAAGAATTTCCTCCAAATGTACGTTATTGTAAGCACTAAGCGGTCCAGGAGTCAGATAGGGCTGTGCCACGTGGGCAGCCTTCTTGACAATTTTCGACAAAGTTTCATCCGAGTTCTCATATCCAATCCCAGTAACAGATCATACCTATTAGCCTTTCTGACATAAATTATGTCAGAAAGGCCGGGGTTGCTTGTCCACTATAGGAGCGATAAGGGAGGAATAAACTGTGCGCCCTTTCCTCCATTTAGGGTCCTTGGTTGAGTCCAAGTAAAAGCACAAAACTTTTAACGGGACACCGATACTTTTCATCTTAGTCCCTAGCCAGAGGAAGTAGAGCTGGAATCGTGAACGATTTTGAAGATTCGTTAGTGGTTTGAATCTTCACTCGAAATGAGGCTCATGGCAGTAGCCTTCCCTAGCTGAAGTCTGATTTGATCCAGACTCGATACCTGATTTCGCTGCAATGTTTGCCGGAAGCAAAAATGAAGTCTTTCTTGTCACAATGATGCTCTCCCTAGCGATTCACACGGTTTCTTCCAGATTTGTTACAACAAGCGGGAGACCTTATAGCGGAAAAAGTTATCTCGTCACTAGTCTCTCCACGGCAGAAACCTTGATGAGACTGGTGATTCTGAAGTCTTCCTTGTCGAAAGCCTCTTCCTTTATAGCCAAAAGGTAAACGTTTTTAATAGACATGTTAACCCCAGAGGAATAAGTCACAGTATGTAACCATTGAGGGCTCAAAATTCAACGGTGAAAGATATCTCTAGCGGAGTACCGCAGGATTCTGTATTTGGTCCCTTTCTTTTTATCATGTATCTGATGATCTTTCCTGTAGCTCTAAAAACTGTGAGCAAGCAAATTTGCCTATGATCTTTACCGGTTTGCTGCTGTTCTGAACGAAAACTCGGTTTCTCTTCTACAGAGGGAGATTGATTGCGTTGAGTGTTGGTCAAATGATTGGTAACTTCCAATCTCCAGCCAAAAATGTTTCTTTCCGTATCGGTAATAAAACGCAGTCTCACCAGTATACATTCATCATGACCTACCAAATGAGACCACAGTAAAAACTCTTTGGTTTTCATCTAATCTTAAACCATCCGACCACTGCAACAGGATTGTAAATAGTGCCTACAATCGCTTACACAACATCAAACGCGTGTTCATCTGTGGGGACATAAAGATTAAGGTTTGGGCATTCAAGATGTATGTACACACACTACTCGAGAATGCTTGCCCAGTCTGGTCCCCTTACCTCCTTCGTGACATTGACTACGTTGAGTCTGTCCAGTGGAGATTTATCAAAACCCTGCCGAGCCTTTCACACCTTCCTTACGCTGCACGTCTAGGGAAGGTCCGACTTGATTCCCTCGAGCTCCATCGCCTAAAGGCAGATTTAATCCTGACCTTTAAAATTGTTCGTGGTTTTCTTTTACTTGACATCCCACTTTTTAACTTGTCAACAAACACGTGCACTCGTGGCCACTGTTTCAAGCTGACCAAACCCCCTGTCTGGTAGGAGGTTCGCAGACCCTTCTTTGCAGCGAGGGTAATCGAGCCTTGGAACTCTCTACCGGAGGTCGTGGTATAATCTCCCTCCATGTGCTCATATCGACAACGCCTTAAGGAGGTGGACCTGAGGCACTTCCTTAAAAGAACCGATTTCTGGCGCCCCCCCCCCCCCCCCCCATGAATAGGTGAGGAAGATTCGGCGCAAAGAAACATTTTTTTATGAACTCTTCTTTTTTCTCTTACATTTTTAACGTTGGACTGGGGTAAGTGGCATTTCTACCCTCCCGTTTCCCAAAACACTTACCATTTTACTGTTTTAAACCTTTATTATTATTATATAATAAAATATAATTAGGAAGTTGGTTATTTGGGCTAGAGATGAAGTCAGAGGACTGATACAGTTTATCTGCACCAACGGTGCCACCGAATCCATTTCCCTTCGTATATCGTGCGGGTACTCCCTTGGAGGCAGCAGACGATGCAACTGGCAACTTGCTCTGAAAGGCCATCTGCTTGGAATAATTGGAAAATAACAGCCAAGCTTGACGTTTTATAACTGGGCAGCACTTAAAGACAATTCTCCTTTCCTCTGAGTTAACAAGAGAAGCCTCTTTAAGACTTCTCCTGCATCCGTACGGAGCTTCCTTCTCCATAAGATCCATGGACCCATGAAAAGCTTCTCTGGGTGGTCTATTAAAAGTTCTAACATGGGATTGAACCAAGGTTGTGATCGCCAATTTGGGATGATTTCAATGAATGTGGGCCCCCCCCCCCCCCCCAATCTTCTCCAGGACGAGTAGCAGAATGTGAGGAGGGAAGAGGTATCCAAACATTCCTTACAAGATGCCGTTCGAGAGTTCGTTCCCATGCCTGGGGGTCTGGAAACGGTATGCAGGGCTCCCACGCCTAAATCGCAAGTTTTCATTTTAATTTTATAACAATTCGGTTCCAAATTTTATGACAAATCGACATTGTTTCATTTTTTATCCATTAAGGACAATTTTTAACCCACTTTTTTTGTTTAAGGGAGGGGACGGGGGGGGGGGGGGGGAGGTTTGGATAAAATATCTGACAACCCTCCTCCACCAAACTAAGCTCCAAAATAACGTGCCCACCCACTCACAGCTCACACCAAATTGTGGGATGGCATCATCTGTCCGTGGCAAGTTTCTGCTCGGCTGAGGTAAATGATGTTTGTTGAATGTTAGGAATCTATGTGATGTGACGGCTTAGGGATGGTAGCAAACATGAAAAAGTTTGGCCTCCAAACGAATGTGGACTAAGACTTTGTTTTTGCCAAACTAACACACCAATCGAACAAAAAATGGCAGGTACATACTTAAAGGGCAATTACATCCATTTTGACATGCATGTTTGACTTTTGGATCACTTACACAATAATTAAACACAAGAATTGCGGTAAGAATACGTACTTACGTCCAATATAACAATTTAATTACTGCATCACCAAAACACGACACGGAGATCGCCATTGTTTTGCTGGAACGCTCAGAAATTAAGAGTCATTGTCTGTAAGAATCAGGCAGGTCCTGATAGTTGACATCTCGGATTTAAATATAATTTTTGTTATATCATTTACTGGTCAAGGTAAGACGCCCTGTACAACATTTTTGCTTAAAAGCGCCCCCATTCTCCCAGAAAAAATTTCTAAAGTTGCCCTCCCTCCTTTTAAAAATGTAACGCACTGAAATATTCCATATTCCCATGGCTTTTACTGGCCGCGCTGATGCTGTACCATACTAAATCGGTTTTAAAGGTGTTCTTCTAGTAAGAAACATGGTTTATCAGCTCAAAACTTCTTGGTACACTTTCAGCACTATGGTAAGGGCTTACCGTAAATACACAAAATATTCAATAATGGACTGAACGTAAGAGTTGTTTACAGCTTGCGCTGATATTGTACCATCCTGTTTAAGATACGAGTACTTATCTACTAACCATGGCTACCTTCCCCCATGTTCGAAACTTTGGTACAACCTTAGCGCGACGAATTATTGAATTTTAAAATTTATTTTTGTAAAATTATTAATAAAGTTCAAAAGCCAGTATTTCAATGCGCTGAGGTTGCACACTCATATTCTGCAAGGCAATAAGGACTATGAACCTTACGTTCAAAAACCTACTTTACAGAATCATGGTACTTGGACCCACTTTTGCACAGTAAATTTTTCTAGC
>JAHWFP010049212.1:0-10831 GCA_023313725.1 Lithobius niger | reverse complement strand
GTAGCAGCACAGCCAACACACGAGTTGTGTACTGGCAGTACACAGTTTGCGTATCAACAAAACTCATTCTTCTGAGGCGTGGAAGCCTAAATCGATTTAAGCGTGGGAGCCTCAGTGAGACTCTTTGTTCAAACTCGAAAAAGTATCAACGGAATGGAGATTTTTTTGGGGGGAGGGAGACTTTTCTTAAATTGTAGAGTTTTCGTCTCGGTGAAACCATTCGGTAGTTTCTTCCTTGCGAGTCGGAGTGGTAGTAGCGTACAATGGATTGAATCAGATTACATCTAGGGGCTAACTCTACTAAAATCAACTCAATTGCCCTCACTTGTGGCGTAGTGTATAGGGGTTTCATAAGTGATGAGATGATGAGGGGTTATGGAACCTGAACCGTCACTTTTATTGGTTTACATTGTTTTAACCGCAGCGAGGGTTCGAAGCAGTTAGTACACTTTTCAAGACTGAAGAATAGAGGTACGCTCCCTCGGGAAGTCTTTGCATTTTAATAGCATAACCATCGAGACGCCACTTTATGTCAGTCTCGGTCGGCCTAGCTTGGTTCAGCTAGCAAAGACAGTCTTGAAGAAAAACACGTGAGTCGAGAAATAGACAAATAGACAATGGCGCTCGAACCTAGGACTTCCTACGCATACTAGGCCGAACGTGCAAACCACTGCGCTAATGGGGCGAACCCTGGCTACAAGCTCCAGTCAAGCAGTTGTTTTTTCTTCTTTCTTTCTTTGACTAGATTGTATTCTCTCAATCCAGTTAACCGTTTGAATGAATGTATGAATGAATGTATGTATCTATATGTGCGCATATAGCACAATAGTTCAGGGAAGGGATTGTTAATATCCACTGATACGGACAATTATTATCATAACAAGTATACTAATTAAACATAAAAAAAAGCAGGCCTAGGCCATTAGAATATCAACACAGATATTTCATGTATCAACTTACTCTTAAAAGCAGCAAGTGTTGGTGCTTTGGCGACATCAGCTGGGAGTGCGTTCCAAGGTTTCACAACACGCTGCTAGAAAAAATATTTTGGACAGTCCCTCTTTATAGGTTTAACTACCAATTTAAAATTATAGCAACGTGTTTGGTTACCATCACGAGGTATACTGGTTAGTCCATGAAGAATGGAATGTCATACCTAGGTCTAATTTGAGTCTCCTCGTCTCGAGTGTCACTAAATTAAGGACCCTCAAACGCTCTAGATAAGTTTTATTTCTCAAGCCAGGCAGATATTTTGTGAAAGTACGTTGGACGGACTCAATGAGGTTAATATGCTTTACCAGGTGGGGTGACAATACAGGGCTGACATATTCCAAAATTGGTCTCACAAGTACTTTAAAAGCTCAAACGAAGATTTTAACGTCACCAGAGGTGAAACACCGTTTAATCATTGCTGTTTTTGTCGCTCAGTCTTCACAACGTGGTCACAGTGTGATCCGCTCTTTGAGGTCATATGTGAACCAAACACCCAGATCCTTACTTCAGTTACATGGTCAAGTACCATATTAGAAAGCAGATGTGTTTACTTTCTTTGTGTTTTCTTGTTTATTTAAATAGACTCTTTTTAACGGCAGCAAACATAGCATAGCAAGGTCTCAAGAAGGGGTGCAAACAGCCGTGGATTTCCGGGACGATGGACAAAGACTTTTGTGATGACCAAAGTCTATGCAGTCAACAGCAAATGCCTGGGACACGTCATTACCGGATGGCAACGGAGGTTAGCGAAGCAGAACGATGCCGTGACGAGCAATACGATGCAGCAGAAACGGAACCAACCTGCAAGCTTGAAAAAAAAAAAAAAAAACAAGCAGGAAAAAATGCGAATGGTCACAAAAATAGAAAAAGGGAAGGAAAGTATAAAAGAAAACAAAGAATAAAAGAAACGAATGCAGATGGCGTTGGTGGAAGAGAAGAGAGAGGCAGGACAGAGATCCTTCCTTTTGCCGCCATTGCTGACACTTTTGGGAATTGGAGCGTGTGAAGTCAGTCAGTGCGTCTCTTTAGCCCACAGAAATACCTTGAGCTGTCTGTCTGAAGGCAAAGAAGCGTGAATGAGACTGTCGGAACAAGGGAACTCGTTGGTGGTAGCTGGAATGAAGCAAAGTCGCCCCGATGATGTTTATAGTATAGGCTACTGCATGTTGGATGCGTTCTGTGTGGTACCAGCTTAGATTAATACACTGGGACGGACTGGAAGAAGATGCTGAGACAAGTGTAGAGAACTATAAACAAGTGTTTTATTATCTATCTACTGTATATTTCTTTGCCTTACAAGTAGGGAATTTGAAATTGAATTTATTCAACGAGCACTGGCCACCTGCCGCATGGCTAATAAAACGAATAATACTAACTAAACAGTAACATTACACCAATTTACTAAACCACCAAATGTAGGGGTCAAAAAGGGTCAAAGGGTTTTAACGAGCGTTATAACCACTCCTGGTCATCTGCCCGACGAAGCATTAGGCCGTAAGGCACCCGGATTCCCAGTCGGTCACTCACCCAAATACCAATCAGGCCGCATGCTGTCTGATGTAGGGAGAGAGAGAGAAAAAACTTTATTTGGAGCCGTGGCCCTAGGCCATGCGCTCACTCTAACTAAAACAATTTGTACTTACACACCCAAATACATCGAATTAATTAGACTCAACCACTCTCATTTCATTTGAAGAGCAAACAACGTTATTACTGTACTGTGCTAAGCAAATGTCACCTGACAAATGCTGCCTGATGCAAATGCTGCCTGGGCAAATGTGACTGATGTAGGGGAATAAGACGCTAATAATGTAGAAGCCAAACAATACTTATTTCTGTTACGACAATTAAATGAAGATGCTGCTAACAGAAGCCCAACAATGATGAAGAAGGCGATAAAAGATGAAGACAATGGACTTCAAACAATGCCTTGAATTAGGAAATCAAAAGCTTTAATGATGCTGGCTATTAGAAGCGAATTGAATCCTAATTCCCGTCAAGTTGGTTGAGTAACAATCACTGCATGCACGATCGTTGTTGTGGGTTTATCGCGTTGGTATCGTGAACTGACACGGTTAATAATAATTTACTTCTTCTTTCGTTTCTGTAATGACCACCAATGGTGTGGGTGTGGAAACGCGTACAACCTTGTGGCTTGGAACGAGTTTCCCCACTCCCATGTGATGCGTGAGTTATAGTCATCAATAGGTACATACCTGCATGTGGTGTGGGACCGATCGTAGATAGGTAGAAAACTAAAAGCTGCCAACGGATGCTAATAACTTAATTGCTACTAATCGCTGCTCATGGCTTTCAATGGCAACAATGACTGCTATTTGTTTGTTTGTTTGTTTGTTTATTGAGAGCCAAAAAGACCTAACAAGTCATGCGCTCTGCACTAAATGAACTTTAACCTAACTTATAGCTAATCCAAATAGGCAGGAAACACCCGAAATACCGTGAGGAACCGGCCACCGGGGGAAGGAACAAGATTGAAAGAACTAGATAATAGACCATTACCCTTCTCCTCCCCCCCCCCCCGACGTCCGGCAGAGACGTCCTGTAATGCAAACAGAACCAAAACTCGAGGGAAACAAAGAATACTAGGAACAAGGAACCAAATTACGCAAAGCGACCCGTTGCCTTGCAGAAACCTAACACGACACGCTACTCGACTGCTATTTGCTTCCAACGGCTACAGTGACTGGTAATGGCTGGTAACAACTGCAATGACTGCTAATTACTCCAAAGGCTATTTATGGCTGCATTGATGTTGACAGCTGCAATGACTGTTAACGGTTGCAACGGCGGTTAATGGCTTCAGTGACTTACCGGCTGCAGTGACCGCTGACGGCTGCTGGGGGTAAGATTGCTTGATGTTTAGCATGACTGTCTCATGTACCAGAGGTCCCTGGTTTGAGTCCGGCATCAGCCACCCCTGGCATTTTCGGGAAGAGAAGGGTCCTGTGATGTCTCGTGCTCATGTCGATTGTGGCATGTAAAAGAACCTAGGAATTTCCGATGGAATTTACCTAGCAAAATTGTCCCTCCCCCTGGCTAAGGCTCTTCTTCTGGCGCCATGGCTAAGGCTGGGTACACGTTAAAAGCTAGAGCTAACGTCTGCTGTGACTGTTAACGAAACAGCTGCAGTGACTGCTACTGGCTGTAATAAATAAATAAATAAATAAATCTTGAGTCACTTGAATTGCGGCGGCTAAAAGCTGACCTTATATCTTACTTTTTCTCTCCTCCATGGCCTCGTGGACTTTGATTATTTTATTTTTTTTTTAAATTCGCTCCAACAGTAGAACCCGAGGCCACTCTTTAAAGCTGACGGTAAATAAAATTAACAACAATTGTCGGAAATTTTTCTTTGCAAATCGTGTGGTTAAACCTTGGAACAGTCTCTCTAACGATGCTTGCGCTTCCAACTTAACATCTTTTAAACGTAGCCTTCGTAAGTGTGATCTTTCGAAGTTTTTGTCCAGATTTTAATTTTAGTGCATTTTTGTACTTTTAACAACATTTGACTTAATCTTTTCCTTTTTATTATATTGACGCTGGTCTTGTGAACAAATTTTTACTGTTTTTTGCATGTAGTGTACCTGCCTTTCCTGTTTGTCCTTGCCTACATGACTGGCGACACCATCGGGAACCTTATGGTCCCTGCAGGTCTAACCTTGGTGGTAAGGCAGTCATGCCCCTTTCCTTCCTTCCTTCCTTCCATTCCCGGCACTGTTTATTTAAATTCTTGTTTTTTTTTTCTTTTTAATTTAGGCTGGATGTTGGTGGCATCTGTGCCCTTTCCAATCCTGTTGCAGATTTTGTAACAAACGATTTGTCTATAATACAGATGCAAACCTATTTACGTTGCCTTTTGGACTTGTATGTCAGACTGCCTGAGCGGGGAATCGAACCCACGACCTTTGAAATCAAAGGCCGAGGTCCTACCGCTGAGTCTTACTGACACGGCCCATCTTGACCCATTGGCTTTTCCGTCCTGTATAATGGCTGTAATGACAGGCAATCCTGGAAACAAAGCGGGCAAGAAGGCCTGATGGTTAGAGCGACTATCTCCTGTGCCAGAGATCCCATGTTAGAGCTTGACCTCCGTCACCCCAAGCATTATCGGAAAGAGCTCGTGTGCTCGTGTCACTTGTGGCACTTAAAAAATCCTAGGAATTTCATATTGGAATTAACTAGAAAAATTGTCCTACTCGGTTTCTGGAGCCATGGTTTTTTATGGGAGAGCTTCAGTACTCCAGATACCTGTTGTCAATCACTGCCAGTTGCCCGGTCTGACATGCGAAAGCACTACGCCAAAGCACACTAACGAAGCCATCTAAGTTGACAAATTCGTTTTCTACCTTGGTTTACCCCCATTGTGTATCATATTTCACAAATCATTACTTTCACCAGTGCCGTAATAAAATGGGCTCGTACAATTTTATGCTTTCGATCACCCAGCACAGCGGGTGAACACACCCATCACCCACTTTGCGTCTAAACTCGTCATTCCGGGCGAACGTGGGTGACTCAGAAAAGGGGTGGGGGGATAGGTTCCTTTCCTTAAATAAACGGCTCGTTCATTCCATTCTTCATCTTGCATAGCCGTGAAATCGATTTTCAAACTCTTTTAAAGACTTTTTCATTCCCGCAGAGAAGAGGACATTTGCAAGGAAATGGACCATCGGGGAGCCGTACCATCCGACCTTTGGGATGATTTTCTTCCCCGACAATCTTTACTCTCGATCACATTCGGATGTGAATTTGGGAGACACAAACTTGCTTTTATTACACCTTGGAGCATCTTTGATCTGATGGGCGTTGATTATTAGGCGACAAAGAGGAAGGAAAATGAGACGAACCCCTTTTTTTGCGAAGTAGATTTTACGTAGAAAAATTATTAAACTTTATATTATTTTTACCGCCAGTTCAAGATTAAAAAAAAAATGTTTCTGTAGTAAAGAATCGTTAAAAAAAATTCTAAGAGTTAAAGAACGCGCCAAGTTTTTGTGATTCATAGCAGTGCTATATACCCGTGCCAAAATACTAGCCCTAAGTTTACGGTCCGAACTGCAATCACTCAACTTTAACTTACAGGTTGAGTGATAGGGTTTGGGACGAAAATCTATTTGGGGTGGTGGGGCTGGCAAAAAGATGTGCTCAAGTATCACTCCTCTAGAATAACTAACAGTTGATGCGTTTAAATTGGTGGAAAAATGAAACCCTTTGGTTTTGGTGTGTGATATTACGCTTTTTTATGCTGATCGGAGCATTGTCAAATTGCTGTCGATTTCTGAATATGAACTTTGTAACTTATGGCATACTTTATTTTATAATTGGCTGGCAGCCGGACTAAAGCGCCGCCTGAGCTTTTCAGACAGAAACGTAGTGGCTGCGTGTATGTCCGACTTGGAGGTGAATATATTAGTGAGTGCTCTTGAGTGTTGGGACACACACTAGGCCAACCTATTGGGGTAATCCCTGGATCGTGGTCACAACCCAGTCAAACTAGTTTTTCTGCATGAAACGTACTGTCCCCGTTGATACTGATTCAAGTCAATGACCTAACCTAACCCAAACATTACAACAACAGTAAATAACGAAGAAATCGGTCAAGGTAAAGGGTAAACGAAGCAAGCAGTCTTGTATCCGCACAAGGTCAGTCTTTAATGCAGACTGCTTGCTTCGTTTAACAACAACAGACACCCCACAGAAAAAACATGAGTAAAAATAACACGAGTACAACGATCGAAAAAGAAAACCAGGCCAGAGGACTTGCGGCACAGGATATCAGAATTCGCACGTTTATATACCGAAACCTAATTTCAGACCTTTTCGAGACGCAGAAACTCTGTTTTCCACGCCACTTTCCAGAAGGGGGGGGGGGGAAATGGTAGGCTAAATTTAGCATGTTGTACGCCTCCGTTTAACGATTGGTCGGTGGTAAAGTATATTTCATTCCAAATCTCATTTCTGTCATGTGCGCCGTTATTTTCTTATCGTCAGCATGCGACTGACAGGTAGAAATTAAGTTCAGTGAACGGTAAAAAATACTATTACTCATTTCAATAAAAATTAATTTAAAAGTTGTAATATTCCGAATGCCAACAACAAAAACAGTCGAAGCACTGAAATACCCAAACATTGTCAGGATATGAAAAAGGAAAATTGGCTTGGCTTCTATGTGGGTTTTTTTTTTCACCGCAAAGAGTACACAGACAATGTTTATAAAAAATGAAAGCTTACAAGTCGATTTAGGGTAACAAATATTTCATCGTAAGTCAACTTGAAAATAACGACGTGAATAAATTCCAGGCATTTCCAGCATGATATTGCAGATTTTTCAAAATTCCAGACTCTTGCATCTTTTCCAGTTAGCATACGAACACTGTAAGTGTATGCCAACATGTACCAAGAATTTATAGGGTTTGGGAGGAGAATTTGTAACTCTAAAAAGTCACTATTGAAACACGTTAGATTGGTCCCCATTAGTTCAGTCCGAGTTTTCAGAGGGCGCCACGTGTTCTATCTGGTAATGTTTGCTCATTTTTCAGCCCAAATCTAAAGAAAACTAAATTACAACTAAGCTAGGCTAAATAAAAATTAAATATAAGCTAGTTTCGTTTAGTTTAGTTTAATTTTAGGCTAAAAACTGAGTAGAAATTCCCACATAAAACACGTGGCGCCATCTATAAACTAAGACTGAACTAATGTGAATGTATCCAAGACGTTTCAGTATGGGTCTCCGTCACAAATTTTCCTCCCAACCCTGTAAACTCTTGCATGTACGCAGCTTTTATACTGAAGAAGATAATAATAATAACGTGGATTTTTCAACCTTAAGAACTAAATTTCATGTCCGCATTTGGACAGTCGAAACTTTTTTTTATTCAGTAGAAACTGAAATAGGGTTTTCTCACATACGAATCAGTTTTTAATTGTCTGAAGACAATTTTGTCAATTGTCTGAAGAAGCAATAACGGCCTCCTCTGTTGACTGCTTTAAACAATTTTTAAATTTAATCGATTTGTCAAAGTTTTTAAAGCGATCTGAGTACTGGGCAGTAAATTACATATTTCTTGAATTTACTCCGTACCCCACCTGCATCAAATTAGTTTTCGTTCTGAAATTTTAAAGTTTCAAATTTTTACTTTTTACAAATTTTTTTCTCCAGTGTACTGGCATATAACAATTGGCCTCCGTATTCTCCCCTTTATTCCCTCGCCTGGCAATGCCATCGAAGACCTTGAGTCCCTGGCAGGTCTAACCTTGGTGGCAAGGCAGTCGAGACCCGAAAACCTTTCCTTCCCGTCCACCCTTTTCCTGGCCATGCTTCACAATGCAAAATTTGCATCTTCATGTATCATTTGGAAATTTGATTGTAATTTTTTTTTTGGCTGGCAGTCCTATGCGATCCTATGCGATCCTTACCAGACCAGTTGCCCCAGCAACAAAGTATCATACACGGTGATAGTCGTGTATATATATATATATATGACTGAAGTCCTCTCTCCAGCAAAGCTAAAATATTAATTTCTCCGTTCCTATTCAATATATTTCGACCAAACTTGGCCAGATATTAGATAGCAACGTTTCCCAACTTTACACCAACTTTTATGCAATTCCGTTGCAAGAGTAAACGTAGGGAGCCACACGTAAATTTGAAAACTGCTCACTTCTTGTTGTTCTTGTTCTTCTTCTTGTCTGACACGGTTTCAGAAAAAACTACTGCACCTACCTAAAATATCAAACATGATCTGAGCCAGAAATTTTCATGGGCTTCAACCTTACAGGGACCACTTTTTCGATTGGTCGATCCATTCCGGAGTTACGGGACCCTAAACGATCATTTTGATTGTTTTAGATTGTTTTAACCATTGTATTTAGGGAACAATGCCACTCGGCAAACTCCAGATTCATTCTTCGTGCACGTGTTATGCCGTAAACAAGGTACACGGATTACAAAACAAAAACGTTAAGTGTGCCGATGATTGAATTTTCACTTGTTAAAATGTACACGGATAAAAATTGATGATTTTTAATTGAAATAATCAAATGTGCAATTGAGAAAATTGCATCTGTTTAAGTGCTGTTGTGAATTACGAATCATATATTTAAAACGTAAAGCACAACAGCACTTAAAAGATGCAATTTTCTCAATTGCACATTTGATTATTTCAATTAAAAATCCGTGTACATTTTAACAAGTGAAAATTCAATCATATAACCCCTTTTTTACGACACACTTGAGGTTTTTGTTTGTAATTATTATTATTATTATTCAAAGGGACATACCCTCCAAACGAGGATTTATTCCATATCATACACAGTCAGTCAATCTCTTGTACCAGTCAATCACTTCCATTTTAAAATGGGCACTTTCATAAACTTATCAAACAACTGAGCGCTGAAGCCCCCACCTCCTCAAAATAGTCCGTAAATAGGGCTGCAGCGCTGAGTTGTTCCATGAGTTTATAAAGTGCCCATTGTAGCGGCTAGAAGGCATTCTGCTGTAACCCTAGATTTATACGCGTAATGCACGCCGAATTTGAATGGCGCGCTATAGACATTGGCCGATATATGATAAACTGCGTTTATCGGACGAACATATTCACGATCTAAATCGTAGCCAGGTGTTATACTTCTGCTTTGAGATTATGGGATGGCAGCCGCCATGCAGACTGAACGTGGTGAGCAAATTTAGTCGCATCAACTTTTTTTTTATAGAAAATGTTGGTGAATCTTAAGTCCGATGAGTAGGGTAAAACACGCACAGCTACAGTTAAACTGTGACACTGTTTTCAAAATATATCCTAGCACAGGCAAAACTTTGAACTAACTTTCCAATAGCTGTTCGATTGTATAAATTGATGTATGCATCGTTTTTAAGATTTACAGCATTTGCACATTTCTGGCAACCTGCCTGTAATATATGTCCTGCATTCGTCGCACCACGGGAGTGATGACGAATTATAGGATGAGTATCCCACAAATCTCGTTCAGGCGAGAGCAGAGGCGAGAACGGTGGGCACCATGAGCGCCGTCATGCTTATTCTGTTTTTTTATTTTTTTATTTTTGTTTTAATCTGAAATTGCTGTTATGCTCTTTGTACGGCGTTACAATAATTTTGTAAATAAAATAAATAAGTAAATAGATTGGCCTCTCGCGAATCTCATTCAAACGAGAACAGGACGTTACCTGGTGCCACGTTGGCGTTACTGGCGTCGGCCAAGCGCCGGAAGGAATGCAAATTGCGAAGGTTTGGAATGCATCGTTTCTAGTACAGTTGCGACCCCCTGGTTCGACCACCCCTCTGATTCATACAAGTGAATGTTTGTGGAGACCAAGGCTGACTGAGCTTTAACAAATGGCAGAGCTTTAACCTCAATCGGCCTTGTTGTGGACTAACGCGTTACCATTCAATGATCGCATTGCGACATCCGAACATTGGTTAACGGGAAGGAGAATCGTTCCTTCAACCAAATTATCCGTACCTTTTTTTTTTGTAATCGCGATATGAACCGAATGACAATAGAAAACTAGGTCAGGGATATAAAACCGTTGATTAGATCGTGCTAACATGTTTTTTCGGCTTTTGCGACCCGTACCGTTAATGGACTTGAGCAGAGAAGGAATTTAACGGTCTTCTTTCATTCCGCGGAATGCTTGTGTTTGAGCGCAGAATGCTCTTTTTACTTCGCTGACTTCGACGGTGTCGGTTGTTTGACGTAAGCGAAAGACGAGGTCATATCCCTAATTAGCATCAATCAAAACCAGCATCAACGCTCTGCCCATCTATAGAATCCTGCAGGCAAGCCAAGAAGAAAAAAA
>JAHWFP010049211.1:18422-43226 GCA_023313725.1 Lithobius niger | reverse complement strand
ATTAAATTTGCTTTTTGGTATAAGAATCATTGATCCACTAAAACGGTAAGCAGCCTTATACCAAACAACATGAAAATTCAATTCCAATGGAAGAAAAGTATCTGGTAGATGGTTGTTCACAAAACCAGTTTCTTGAATGCAGAAAATTGAATTGGAGTATCTGTATATTTCATCAAAGAAAAAATCCAGATTTTTATAAAATTGTAGTCCCCTGGTATTCCAAGTTACCAGGGTAACATTATAAATAGAATTAGTTGACATAGCCATTAAAAAGTAAAAAAGGTATAAAGAATCAAATTTCTCATCCTGCAGAAGGATCACTACGGCGTCTCATGAACCACCATTGGTGTCCTGAGGAAATGATCATCCCTAATGGGAGGAATTCGAACGCAATCAGGAAAAGCCATGGTGTCCAACCAGATGGGCAAGGTCCCCTTCCTCGTCGTCGTCTGGGACTCGGGACTAGGGTAACCCGGAGGTTACCCTTTCTGGCCCGCCTCGTGAGGGTCGGCGTGAAGCTGTATCGATCACCGCAGTGCCGCGATGGGAATAGCATCCCTTTGGTCTTTTCCGAAAGTCCGAGACTGGATTGATCCCCTTCGGGAGTCTCGGCGGGGTACTTGTACCAAGTGTCGTGCTCGGAGAGAGTTCGTGGCTCGTCCACGAACGGAGTTTAAAGATGTTCCGGCCCATCAATCCCCATTTGGGGAGAGCTACTGGGTAATGTTGCTGATTTGCCGAAGCTGCTATTGGTTGTGTGCTGCTCTGTGTCAGGGGCACATCAATGTCGAGTGCGAGAAACGAGAAGAGAGAGAGAGGTAACCAGGGCCTGCCAATAATGTTGCTCCGTCAGGTCTTTGATCGTCCCGTGATTCTCCAGAATATTTTGGGCGCACTGGCTATGCGGCTGGTACACAATCGGTAGTATACTGGGCTTGTGGCGAGAAAGTTCCCGATTCCCTTCGGTGTCTCTGTGACTTGGGTGTGTAGTAGTCGACGTTGCGTTTGCTGGTGTCGGTCTCATACTGTGCATCGGCGACGCGATCGGTCAGGGCAGGTGGCAGTGTCGTGCGAGTCGTAGGGATTAGTTCTCGTGACTAAATCTGAGTGGCGCAAAACAGTAAGGTGTGAGATCCGTGAAACCTGGACGGCGTATCACCATCCTGCTTCGACTGGGCGGAATGAGAGCACGGCATAACTCGGCATTGGTTGGTTTTGTTGGTGTGTGCGGCATGTGGGTCCTTTGTTTTAAGCTGGTTGGAGCTATTGGACTAGTGGCAATGCTTCGATGATAAATCGTTGGGTCCTAGCCTTTGGGCTTGGATCTGCCATTCTGATGTGGAGTTGGGCCATTGGACCGGTGGCGACGAAGACTTGGCTGATAAGCACAGTGGTCCCAACGTTCTAGGCTGGTCGAGCAGTTTGGACTGGTGGTGACGCTTTAGTGGTGAACGATGGATCCCCCTTGCCTTCGTGCCGGCAGATCCCCTTTCTAAACCGGAGTTGACTCTTCGGACCGAGTTGCGAGACTGGTGCAAACATAAGCCGTTTCATCAACGATCCCCCAGTCTTCTTGTGAGGATGGATTCCTTACCTTAGGTACGATGTTTCATTCTAAGCTGGTCGAGCTGTTTGGACTAGGGGCTTTGGTGGAGATAGGTGCGCCTTTCTAACCGGCTGTTGGACCGAGTAAGCGAGACAAGTGGTGAGCACTCTTGTCTTTTGGGTATACTGCTCCGAACTGATCGAGCTATTTGGACTAGTGGCTTTGATTGTGGGCCTTGCCGGCGGACCCACACTCCTCGTAAGTCCAACTGGACCGAATTGCGAGACTGGTGATAAGCTCTGTAAGTCCTCGACGTTGGGCTCGATGTTCTAGGTTGGAGCTGTTTGGACTAGTGGCTTTGCTTGATGAAGATCGGTGCGCCTTTCTAAACTGGGTTGAGCCATTTGAACAAGTAACAAAGACTTGGTGGTGAGCACTCATTCCCCTTGAGGGTGTGCTGTCTCTAAGCTGGTTGGAGTAGTTGAACTAGTGGCGACGCTTCGTTGGCGAGTGGTACGCCATTCCGAACTGAAGTTGAACTGTTGGACCGGCAGCACAGACTTGGTGACGAGCAACGTGACCTCGCCTTTGGACTTGAACAGGGTTCAGACAAAACCTGGAAAACCTGGAGAACCTGGAAATCTTAGGGAAAATGAAAATAGAGCCAAAACCTCAGAGAAATTTCAGGGAAAAACAAGAATTTCTTTGAAAATCAGGGAAAGGACAGGGAATTTTTTAAAAATGTCTTTGTAACTGATCTGTACGTTCCATTGAATTAGCAGATCTCAAACAAAATCCTAGGCTAGTAGCGAATATTTTAATTTGTGCTTTAATATGGTCAAGTATTTTAGACATTACTTCAATAAATCAAATCTTAAGCTGGTACCAATATCTGTAATAAAAATGACCCGTCTGGACTAGTCTCTAAACAGCTATTTTCTGGGATGTTGGATTATTTTCGTAGAAATATTAATAAAACATTAGCTACTATCATTTCCCTAACTAAACATCTGGTAAACACCTGGCAATTGCCATTGGATGCACCTGGAAAACCTGGAAATGTCAGGGAAATTAAGAATAAAAAAATAGTCTGAACCCTGTAGAAAGTGCTGATGTGCCAGAGTTGTTGTGTGCATCTGGGCGTTTCTGAGTTCAGGATGTGTTGGCTGTGGGCGAAAGAGTCTGGTAATGTGCTGCTGAAAGTGTTTGAACGTTAGCGGCTTAGCCCTACCATAATCTTACTCCGTCGGTCTTCGGGCTGTGGGCGGGCAGGTAATGGTAGGATGCTGAGCCGTGTTCTGAGCTTGAGTAAGAAGTCGATCCTAACTCGATTGCCTCGTGCCTCTGTGTCTTGGATTAGGAGTGTCTTAGCCGGTCTGTGTCTGGGGCACATTGATGTCGAGTGCGAGAATCGGGTGTGAGAGGCTGCGAGCCCGGGGCCTGCCACTTATGTTACTCCATCAGGTTTTTGATCGTCCCGTGATTCTTCGGATTCTCTCGGACGCACTGGCTATGTGGCGGGTAGGTTACAGGTAGTATACCGGGCTTGTAGTGTGTGAGTGAAAGCCAGCCCGGGGCCTGTCAATCATGTTACTTCGTCAGGTGTTTGATCGTTCCGTGATTCTTTGGAATCTCTAGGGCGCACTGGCTATGTGGCGGGTAGGTTACAGGTAGTATACCAGGTTTGGACTGTGTGAGTGAAATGAGCAAACCCAGGGCCTACCAATTATGTTACTCCGTCAGGTCTTTGATCGTCCTATGATTCTTCGGAATCTCTCGCGCACGCTGGCTACATGGCGGGTAGGTTACAGGTAGTATACCGGGCTTATTGCGAGAAAGAAATTACTGATTCCCATCGGTGTCTCTGTGACTTGGATGTAGAGTTGCTGTTTGCTGGTGTTGGTCTTGTCTGTGTATCGGTGACGCTATAGGCCAGGTGGTAATGTCGTGCCAATCATAGAGATTAGTTCTTGTGTGACTAAACCTGAGTGGCGCAAAACCGTAAGGTGTGAGATCCATCAAACCTGGACGGTGTATCATCATCCTGCCAGGGAGGGATGAGAGCACGGCATAACTCGGCATTGGTTGGTGTGTTGATGTGTGGGTCCCTTGTTCAAAGCTGGTTGCAGCCGTTGGACTAGTAGCGATACTTCGGTGATGAGTTGGTGGGTCCTCGCCTTCGAGCTTGGATCTGCCATTCTGATCTGGAGTGGAGCCATTGGACTGGTGGTGAAAGACTTAGCTTATGAGCACTGTGGTCCCGGCGTTCTAGGTTGGTCGAGCTGTTTGGACTGGTGGCGACGCTTTGGTGGTGAGCGACGGACCCCCCCCCCTTGCTTTTGTGCAGGCAGATCCCCGCTCGAAACCGCTGTCGACCCTTCAGACCAACTTGCGAGATTGTTGCAAGTGTAAGCTGTTCTATCAACGATCCCCCAGTATCTTTCGAGGATGGATCCCTTACCTTTAGGTGCGACTTTTCGTTCTAAGCTTGTCGAGCTTTTTCGACTAGTGGCTTTGGTGGAGATCGGTACGCCTTTCTAAACTGGCGGTAGGACCGAGTAAGCCAAACAAGTGGTGAGCACTTTGATCCTCGGGGTACGCTGTTCTGAACTGGTCGAGCTGTTTGGACTAGTGGCTTTGGTTGTGGGTTTTGCCGGCGGACCTCCACTCTTAAGTCAAACTGGACTGAATTGCGAGACTGGTGATGAGCTGTGTAGTCCTCGACATCGGGCTCGATCTTCTAAACTAGATTGGAGCTGTTTATCTCTCCATACTCGCTTACTCCCTCTGCTTATACCTGGGAATTGCAACGTTATATCCGATGCTCTCTTTCGCCGAGCGCCACCCATCGGAGAATGGACTCTTCACTCCTCCATCTGCGAAGCCTTATTCACTCTTTGGGGATGGCCAATGTTAGACCTATTCGCCATGAGGTGGAATGCCAGACTTCCCCTGTTCGTCAGTCCGATTCCTGATCTTCGAGCCAGGCCACCGATGCACTGACACTGGATTGGAATCATCTCTTCGCTTACCTTTTCCCTCGTCCGAAACTGCTGCCATTAGTCTTGCAGAAGATCGCCAACTCCACAGGCAAGTGTCTCCTAATAGCCCCGGATGGGCCTGCGGCAGCCTGGTTCCCGATGCTCCTCAGCCTACTCATCGATTCTCCCCGATTTCTCCCGCTAATCCTTGAACCAACTAACCCAACGCAACGGGACACTTCAGCATCGCCATTCGCAATCCCTGCTACTACACGGGTGGCTGCTATCGTCCAACTTCTTGAAGAAACAGGAGTTTCTTCAGTCCAGGCCATTCGTATCGCTTCCCGAGCAGTCCGTGCATCCACTTACAAAGTCTACAACAGTCAGTGGCGCCGATGGTTTCATTGGTGATCTACACAACTAGTTAATCCAATCTGTCCCTCTGTTCCTGCGTTTTTCCGATTTTCTCTTCGACGATGGTCTCCGAGGATCCACAATTCTGGTATACCGATCCGCCCTCAACACAGTTTTTAAGGCTGCCGGCTGTTTCTATCTCATCGATGACTTCCGTATTACTTCCATGATGCGATCCTTCATGATCAATCGGCCTCGTGTACGCAAGACCTTCCTGGACTGGGTCCTATCTA
This sequence comes from Lithobius niger, assembly GCA_023313725.1. Lineage (NCBI taxonomy): Eukaryota > Metazoa > Arthropoda > Chilopoda > Lithobiomorpha > Lithobiidae > Lithobius > Lithobius niger. The sequence goes on along the minus strand of JAHWFP010049211.1, from coordinate 38,052 downwards.
TCGTCCCCACCGCTCTTTTACAAGCCTCGTACGAACCCCTCTCTGCCTGCCACCTCAATCAGAAAACAGTGTTTTTCGTCGCCATGGCCGCATGTCTTCGATGTAGCGAGCTTCAGGCGTTATCCACCACCGCTGCTGATTGCTTTTTTCTGGACAGCTACTCTGGTGTCGTCCTTACTCCCCAAGCCACCTTTCGAGCAAAGACTCCAAAGCCTTCTGAACAATCCAAGCACTTTATTATACCTGCTCTCACAACCATTCTGGGCCATGACCAGGAATGAGCCCTATGTCCTGTCCGTGCCCTCCGGTTCTACCTCAAAGCGTCCAAACCGATCTGCCGGAATCGTACACAACTCTTCGTTCCTTTCACAGCGAGAAGTGGTGAAACCCCTGCCAGGATGATTGCTACCTGGACCAAGACTGTCATAGTCCAAGCTTACGACGCCCTAGATATCGGCTGCGTGGATCAAGGTGTCCGTGTGGTTGCTTACAAACTTAGGGCCATTTCGGCATCTTGGGCCTTCCACAGCAACATTCCGGTTTCCGAAATTATGGAAGCTGTCTCCTGCCGCCACCCGTCCGTTTTCTCTTCACACTACCTGCGTGACAAGTCACATCACGCCGACAGACTATACCGTGTAGGGCCCTTTATTGCCGCCCGGCGCATGGTATAACCCCCCTGCAGACGTATGTCAATTTCATTTGTGGGGATCCGACGAGCTACCCTGGGGGACCTAGTCATGATGGCGCCCGCCGCCTTCGACGAGGTCTGTGGAATGCTAAAAAAAGGTAATGGATATTTTAGTGACAACTAGAAACTCCAAAATACCAGTGTAACCTGGTTGATTTTGGTTTCTATTGCTTCATGAAAATATACATTATCTTCTTCCCAGCCTCCTCCCCTCTTATCGCCATTTGGCCACAGTGAGGTAGAAAGATGAGACGGATCGCTCCGCTCAGGCTTTTATATGATGGGGGCTGCGCAGACTCGTGCGCAGAGGGTAGCGGCTCGGAAAGAAATCTTCAATTGTTCTCTAATTGAAACAGCATTAAGAGAAGGAGAATGCTAAAAAAAAGTTAATGTATTTTTTTCATGAAGTAATAGAAACCAAATCAACCAGGTTACACTGGTATTTTGGAGTTTCATACCTGAAATGATTTTGAAAACCGTGTAGACAATGCCCGCAAAAATATTTCAAGTTTCTGTTGAGGTTGAAACTAGCGATGAATTTGTTGAAATCTTTTATTGTCGCGTAATGTCCGTCGAGAAGAACCAAGTCAACGTGATGCTTACTTTTCAACTAAGGAACTCACGCGATAAACTCAAGGTTCGTCATCCTCGAAACCAAAAACAGATACCGAAATGTTGTTGGCTTTTTCGAACGCCACGATCTTGTATAAAGGAATGGGGTATTTATCCAAGATACCAACAACTAACTCGTGCGCACGAGGAAGGTAATGTTTCGTATGCCAATCATGTTGCGAAGATGGAACGGGTGTACACTAGCCAACACGGACCACAGAAAACATCTATCATCCTCACTACGCACATTGACCAGTATATCAGGACCTAGTTTGAGCTTGTTGGAGAGTCCTGCGTTACCTTTCCCAGCAAAAGGTCTGTATATTCCAACACATAATTCGGTACACACGCATTGCTTGACAACCCATACACTTACCAATACTGTCCAATACTACGCAGAATCTTGTTCGACATTTCCGAGAGAACCTCCTTGCTCCCCACTCTGACCAGATTAGAATTAAAATAAGCTTTAATAGTTTCTGTATTATCAGTCGCTTTTTCGAAGAGAATGCATAATCCAATTTGAGCTTTTATGTTTACCATAAGACGTTGGCATTGTTCAAAAAGATTCCAATATTTATCCTCGTACCGTTCCAACAAAATCAAGAGCTCGTAGTGCATTTTACACGACGTAAAATCCCGCTTAAAATTCAAGAAGCAACTGTTGAAAGCATCGCGCACGAGATCAAACCCACCTAAATCCAAACTGGACGGCCTCACCTCGAGTTCTCCAATTTCCCTCTTCACTTGTGCCGTTTATACGCTAGGTGATTAGAGTAAATCACACCGCAGAGATTTATAGGTTCAATTGCATTTTCCTTCGTGACGCCTTTCGTGCCTCCGTTTATATGTACTGTTCCTAAACGTCTCTTCGCAGTATTGACATAAGAAAATCTCATTGTCAGACATTGGAAGATCACGTTTTTCTTCTTCGTCAATCATCGTTGGTCCTTTTTTTTATATTCCGATGTCGAAACCGTCTCTTCGTTCATTGGAAGAAAATTAGACGAATGTGAAATCCTGGTATGAACTACAGCTTGTTCCAAATACTTCTAAAAAGCTTCGCAGTAATATATATCCCAAAATTTGATTTTTTTTTTAGGCGTAATTATTTTTCCATCGCATCGGTCATAATGCGCCAAAAATTCATTGTAGGAAGAAACTAGTCCTCCGCAATCGAGGCAAGTAAAGTTTACCACACAAGGCAAGTGATTTTCCACCTCTTCTCGCGATAAAAACTCAACCTTGCATTTCTTTCACTGGAACCTCGAAACCACGTCGTACTTGGCAGCCATGGCTGATATAAAGATCTACGGAATTATCCGCGCCTTTTTTACCCACCGCTCGCTAAACTAGTCCCAGGCCAACCCATGCGCTAGAAAGTTATACGATCGTATCCTCCCTCCACGTAAAAGTACCTACACGGGTGAACCGAACAGCAACACCACTGTAAAAAAAAAAAACCTGCAAAAAAAATACTCAAATAGGAAGGAGTAGGGTAAAGGGGCCCATATGCAGGGGTTTTCCTAATGGGTGGCACAAAATGAGTTGCTCTGCATTATTCCCCCCTACTACTTACACATACACACCCATCCATTTGGACTCGGAAAAAAATTACGAATTCGCTCTGCTTAATTTAGACACTATATAAATACGGAAGACAACCTATTTACGTTGCCTTTAGGACTTATATGTCAGACTGCCTGAGCGAGGAATTGAACGTATGTAGGTTTGCATCCGTATTTATTTAACCCATCTTGAGCCATTGGCTTTTCTGTGCTGTATAACTGTTTAGGCACTTACAACAGCATACACAACACCACCTCAAAAAATTACGAAATTCAGTACACGACCGATGCTGGTGCTTCCTGGCAGAAAGTGTTAGTAAATATATTTCTCAAATCGGCGATAGATGCAAATGGTCACAACAAAGATGCCATTAAGATTCTCCCGAATCTCAACACTTTAAGAACAAACTCGATATTACCAATCCGAACTACGGAATACCTTTTTGGGCGACAAGAGTTTGGTTCAAGTCTTGGGGTGTGACTTGGACAGCTACGTCAGAAGTCGTGAAAGTCAAAATACCGTCAACATTATGAGCGTCAATACAATCTTTGTACACATCAACATCATAGGCAATTCACACCTGAACCTCCTCTCCCGGTTACTACAAAGTTAATCAGAAATATAAGAGTTTGGCTCACATCTCAGACCAATGAGCTGTTAGATTTTAATGGAGAGCTGCTGACGGTGCATCTTCATTTGAGATCTAAAAATAAAAAAAAAAATAAAAAAATGCTCGTATTTAGAAAAAAAGGGAAGGGACTCTTTCTTAATTTTAATTCTAATAATAAAAAAAACTAACAGTTTGACGCCTAGAAACAAAGCTTCATTAAAATTATAACAATACCCAGAAAATGAGCGTAGTAGAAGATTACTTAAAAATCAATGAACCTTTGGTGTATAATTCATCGGTTGAGTTTTGCACTTACAGGAATACAACCCTATTGTTAGCATTAATCTCAACAACGTGTGATATTCTGATACTGGAGGCTATACAGGAGGCTACCAGGATCACGCACTGTATAGATCAGTGGTTGTGAGGCGGCCCTCTTGCGACCAGAATAAATATAGATGTTCTTGAGCCACCACAATGGTGGTGTATGCCTTTGTTGTTTAGAAGCTATGCAAAATACACTTTTAGTATAAGATTAGATGTAACACTGGCGACGAGTAGTGTTTGAACCAACGCACGAATACCTCCAAATCCGAAATAAAAAAGAATTTAGACGGCACAGGTAGGTATTTGGATCAGAAATATCTAAATCAAGAAGTGACCACGTCTAACAAAGATGGCACTACCACGTTTTCCTGCTTTCGAGATTGAAAGCGAACAATCGTCAATCGGAACTCGTTGGGAGAAGTGGCTATCAAGCTTTGAAAATTATTTAACTGCATTCAGCATCACAAACAATGAAAGAAAACGTGTATTATTGCTCTACAATGCTGGGGAATCGGTGCAAGACATTTTTGAAACATTGCCAGTGTAAACGCGGTCTCGTATCAGACGCTCGTGGTGAGGACACCTCAACACCATCGAAGAAAAAACCTGAGGGCAGCTTTCTTCCACACCAGAAGAAAAATCGTCTTTTTGGCGATTCCACTTGAAAACATGTAAATAATGTATATTTCTGTTGGCATAAAGCCGAAACACTTTTCAGCTTAGTTGTGTTTTAGATGTTGTCAACACACGATATTTTTTATTTGTAACAGGTGACGACTTTGTTTATTTATGAAAAATGTCCGATGTTCAAACCAGTTTAAATTCTAACCTAAACTGCAATTAGCCCTTTAAAAACTAGCTGGAATATTTAATCTTTTGATTTGTGCACTTAATGCATTTTGGTAAACTTAACTTCTTGCCATGAACCCTACCGGAGCTCCAATGTTTATGTTTGTCTATTTCTATGGACCCAGTGTATGATTTTATGTTTATTTTTTTTATAGCATCTCCATCCAAACTCCGACCGTAGCGAACCTCTAAAAACGTAAACAAACTAGCTATCCTTCGTTAAAAACATGCCTTGTATATAGCAATCCGTTTCCCAAAGTCGAATGTTATTCTGTGCATTACACTTCGTTCCCCCCCCCCCTCCTTCAATAGTTGCGATGCCTAACGTCGTAGTTTATTTTAATAGGCCTAAAAATCACGTTGTTATGAGTTGAAAACTCACTTGCACATTCAAAGCCAGACCTCTAAGTTTTCAAGTCGGCAATTCCCTTTGTCAATTCGAATCCAGCCAACCAAAACACTACTTCAATTCCGTCAGCCAGTCAGAGCGCTCAAGCTACCCCGGTCGTCCGCGCTGCTACTCCAACTTCCGGTAGTGACAGCTCGGCCGATTTGGGTCAGTCTCTCCTCCTCCAGATGTCCGACTCTCTTCCCCGCACACCCCCTCCGAAGCTATCCTCGGCGTCCGCGCCGACTTCCGGTAATGAGTATATAACCCCAGACCCAGAGACACTCGTTAGCACAGCTCAAGGATTCTCAAAGCTAGAGGTCGCTACGCCGGTCAGGAGTGGAGATGCCGCGGTCCGATGGTTGCCATGCCGGGCAAAGGTAGTGGTTCGTATCGTACTTAGTTTAGCTTTAAAAGTTTAATTTTTGGACTTTACGTCAAAATTTATAGTTTAAACTTAACTAAACCTCGTAGCTTTAGAAGGTAAATTTATGGTGCGTCAAGCCCAACGGCATTTCGGACGTTGGCGGCCGTAATTTAAGGGTTCACGGTCCCTTACTAAAAACCAGCTTTCTTTATTTTGTTTCTTTAAACGCAGTTTAATGTAAACAGGGACGGTTTGATCTTCGTGGACGGTTGCTTTGATTAAACGCTCGGATCCACTTTATATGTAGCCGCGGCTTTATAATTTAAGGAGTTGACTTATCAACAGCAACTCTGGGAGGTTTAATGCTTAGTTAATTCACGGTTGAAAAATAACTGTCATTTAGGTCTACTATTACTAGACAGCCGAGGCTGTTCGTAATTTAGAGGGCTCTTTTGCGAAATCCCCTTGTGCCTACTCATTTCCCTTTTTCTATTTGAAATTGTTTATGTGAACCTCGTGTTGGTTCTAGTGTCGAATTTAATGTAAATTCCCCCTGTATTTTATAACCTAAACTAGGTGTAAAGTTACCAAATGTATTTGTAGTGCGATATTTTTATTCATGTTTGTTTAAAATAAAAACCAGGAGTTTTTCTTAAACGTCCGTCAGTTTATTCGCTCGTTGTTCGCTAGAAGTTAACTTGTAAGACAATTCTCTTAAACTTAGCTTAGCTAGCCTAATTTTCCCACCTTGGTGGCAGCGTTACCGCTTATTATTACAGTTAGCCTACAATATTAGGACAAGTGTAGCTCCATTCCCTACGCCGGGACTGTAGCTGTTGTGCTTATTTAAAACAAAAAGTACCCCAAAGTAATAGTAAGAAGATCAAGTTACACCAGGCGAGCGGCGATGTTACAAGCACCTACCCCGTCGTAGCATCCGCCGTTACAAATCAGATACGGGAGGGAATGGAGATTACGTAACAGCCAAAACAAAACTAACCGAACATTTTTCGGGGGAACAGGAGTACCTTTCCCTTAGCCTTTCCCACAGGCTAATTTTGGAAATGCTTAGAGCGTCAGCAGTGAAGAGAGGAATCGAGGAAGAGGTGTATGAGAGAGATAAGGCGCTGCTGAACGTAGTGTTAGCATCCATTTATGTGGAGTTTGAAGGAAGGGTGTTCAAGCAGGTAAAGGGGACTCCAATGGGGTATTCTTGTACCCCCGTTCTTGCTGAGATGGTCCTCCAGCATCTTGACGAGTACGTCCAGGAGGGGAATCCCAATGTGAAGCTGTGGAAGAGATTTGTGGACGATATTATTGCAGCCATGAAGAAAGCAGATGTGGGTAGAGTGCTGGAGCAGCTGAACAAATGGAGAGAAGACCTGAAATTTACGAGTGAGGAGGAGGTGGAAGGGAGGATTCCGTTCCTGGACGTCCAGCTCCAGCGGAGGAGAGAAGGTACCGTTGTGTACAGGCATTACAGAAAGCCTTCTGCCACGACGAGAGGGATAGCCTACGAGTCCGGGTATCCGAGGAGCCAGCTGCGAGCCATTGCTAGAAACGAGTTTGTTCGAGTAGCTAGGAACTCCATGACTGCCACCGAGGAAAAGACCTTCCTTGAAGAAGTGAAAGGCAGATTCGTAGATCTAGGATATCCTCCAAGACTGCTAAACACGTTGATAAAAGAAGCCAAAACTGTGAAGAAGGTGGAGAGAGAAAGAAAGGAGAAAAAGGAAGATGTAGGGAAAGAAAGAAAAAGAAGAGAAGGAAACGAACCAAGAAGAATAGGAGTGACATACGTGGGAGAGCAAAGCAAAAAGCTAGTGAAGTTGCTGAAACAACAGGGTTTTAATTCCTTTTTTCGAGATCCGGAAGGTATAAAAAGGAGGCTTATGAAAAAAAAGGTAAAAACATACACCAAGTACACACTAGAACGGAAGTGAGAGAGAAGGAGGAAGAAGCCTTAAACAGAATAGTGAATGTAAGAGAAGGAGTATATAGTGTTCCTTGTGGTGGCTGTGACGCTGTATATATAGGTGAAACTAGAAAAGGTGTAAGACACCGAGTGAGACAACATATGGCAGACACCAGAAAAGAGGATGAGGAAAACAGCGTGGCAGCCCACCACATGGCCACCAGGCACAGCAGTGATTGGGAGAAGACTACTACGCTGATTAAGTCAAACTCTGTTAGCGATAAACATTTGAGGTGCCTCGAATCACTTGCCATAGTTAGGCACGAAATTGACGGGAGAGAGCTGATGAACCTCCAACCACCTTCGACACCAGCAATCCAGCATTTGGTGAGGAAAGATCTGGCAGAGCGGCTGCGAGAACGATGGAGTAGCAAGAAAGACGTTTAGATGCGGGCCTTCTATTTCTTGGAGGCTACGCACGCACGTGCTTCGTTCAAATCACCGTCGTACAGTTTGGCGTCGAACAGTACAGTGTGATGTAACTAGTATTTTTATTTCTTTGTCACCTGAAGAAGACAGCAGGAGATATATTTTTTATAATTTTTTCAAAGCTGTCGAAAATTTTGAAAATTGTAAACTCTTTTCGCAGTTTTGAGAGGTGCGTAAATGATGTCGTCTGCTTTGGAATGTCAGAAGATTCGAGAGAAATTACATTTTCAACGCATACCGGTCATGGCGATATAAGACACTTTTCTTTGGAATCTCGTCAGCACCGGAAGAATTTCAGGAGGTGATTGAACAGTTAATCGCAGACATTCCCGGAACAAAGAACAGAAGTGATGTGTAACGGCGGACGCTACGACGGCTTAGGTGCTTGTAACGCCCCCGGTTTCCCTGGTGTACGTGGAGTTTCAGCTTGAGGTTTCTACGGTGTTTATGACGACTTTTTACGTTATACAACACAGCATGGACACTGTCCCAGCATGGGGGATGAAGCGCCGGTCCTAATTAAAGGGGCCTAACCTTAAACTGTCGGTATCGCTGCCACCAACGGTGGATTTAACTGTTTAACTAGCTAAAATCTAAAGATGGGCTACATATTTAATTTTACACTAAAATACAATTAATCAAGTCTAGCAAACGACTGAAGCTTAAAACTCCTGGTTTTATTTTTGCGACAGAGAATGAAAGTACACTTACATTATAGTTTGCTTCGAAAGCTTTTGAATACCAATTATTTAAATAGGCAACAAGTTTACATTTACATAAAGTAGCAAGTTTGAATATACACTTAGTATTTCATAAATTCAGACAAACACACTTGGTTTGAATAAAGTTTTAAATTTTCACATTAGAAAAAGTAAATCATGAGTGCTCCCGGAGACACCCGCAAGACTTGACAGCCGCAACTGATTAAAGTCTATCTGACAGTATGTTTCAACATGATCAACCGTCCACAGTTATGTTTCTAAGTTTTCCAAGCACAAAAAGATCAACCTCCCTTAGTTCCCTCGAGAACTGTTCTAAGTCATAAAAAGCCCGGCAATTTTACACTTAGGCATCAGTTTGTTTCAATTTGCCTTCCACAAAGATCAAACCGTCATTTAGTTTAGATTAAAAATCCATTTAAAATAAACTGGAAAAATTTGGTTTTTAGGAAGAGAACCACTCTGACATTATGGGGTGAAAGAAACCTAAGATGCCGCTACAGGCGTCACCACCATAATTTTCCCTAGCTAGAGAGTTAAGTTTACAATTAAACTAGAATTTAGAATATGGGGGTCCTAAATTAAACTTTCAAAAGCTAAACTATAACATACGAACCACTACCATCGTGCCCGGCATGGCATTCTCCGGACATGGCGTCTCCACTCCCGACTGGCGTGACCGGTCTCTAGCTTGAGATCTGTGAGCTGTGCTGTGCTGAGCTCTAGAGGGATGGCAACTGGGGCTTTTTATGCTGGAGCAGCGGATTTTCTGGACCTTAGCGCGGACGCCGAGGAGAGCTGCGGGGGTCTGATTGGCTGAGGGCCTCGAGAACAATGGAAAGTGGGAGGAGAAGTCGGTTGAACAAAGGAACTGGGTGCAGAGCCGTTTGAAGGAGTAGGAACATGTAAAACGGGAAAAGATCGGCCTGTTTTGAGTTTCACTCAATTGAACTTTCGGAAATGGGCCTTTACTTTGTATTATTGGCTACGGATTGAATATTTACATGTCTGCAACGTGATTAGGCTCTTGTTAAAGCTTATTACTTGGCTTTGGGTAATGTCTAGAACATTACTATTAAATTAAACAAGCTTTAACGGTAAACTGTAGTGTTAAACACCACAACTAGTTTTGGCTGGGGAGGGGGGCAAAAATGGGGAATTCGAAGTTTTTGCACAGTTGGACTTTCGTATTTGGTTTGAACAGATCTTCTTAAGAATTCTTTTAGTGTTTAATAGTAGATCAAGCTATTTGCAGATTTTGGTGGGTCACAGTCAGGTCCAGAGGAGAACTAAAATAAACATATATACACTGAAAAATTCGTGTCCGGTAGAATGCCAGGTCGTAATGCGTTTATACGTTTGGACATATGGTAGCGTTTCTGGGGGTAAAAGAATATAAATAAAGTATAAATGCGGTTAAATAAATTAGCTTAATTGAATGCTATAACGCATTAAGTTACAGAGAACATTTAACGTTTAAAATTTTAAAGTTAAAATTCGATCGTTGTGGAAATTTTCCATATGGATTGCGGCCGACAAACACAATAAAAAATATCACACTTCAAAATGGTTGTCTGTACAAACCTCATACAATACACTAAGCTAATATGTTTGGGCTTTTTGCCCTAAAAGAAAAGAATAAAATGAAGATACAGAAATACAGAATTTTATAATGGCGGCCATGATGAAGGTGCGATGTAGTGAGTTTGAGGTGATCTTCAAACGTAGTTTTATGGTTCTTCCTGGTGGAAAGTCCGGATTTGGGCTTCCCCAAGAGTCTTGTATTTTGACAGGCTATTAAATGTCGAAGAGTTTGTGGAAATCGGACCATTATTGCGAAAACGGCCAGATATGCCTCGGCGAGGCATTTGGGTGCCTCGAGAAAAAAAATTTCATTTTTGGAAAAACAGGCGTTTTTCGGTGGCGCTCGTTTACAGATGTCATCATTGTGCATGGGAAAGGAAGACAAGATCATGGCAAAGCTCTTTTTACTGTTTTGAAACGCTTGCAAGAAAAGAACTTGACTCTCAATCCAGACAAATGTGTGTTTCACAAGGCAAAACTAGAATTTTTCGGTCTTATCTTTTCAGCAGACGGTGTTTCTCCTGATCCAAAGAAAGTTGAAGCTTTTACTAAAATGCCCAAGCCAATGTCAGCAAGTGAAGTCCGGAGTTTGTTGGGTATGGTGACCTACTGCTCGCGCTTCATTCCCGATTGTGCAACAATCACAGCTCCATTGCGGCAGTTGACTCACAAGGATTTCCCGTGGGAATGGAGTGAAGGACATGATCAGGCACTAGACAAAATCAAGGAGAAGTTGGTCTCATCAAAAACCATGGCGTACTTTGATCCAAGAAAGCATACAGAGCTAGTAGTCGACGCAAGTCCAACAGGTTTAGTTTCGGTGCTGATCGAACGCTCATCAGAAAACAGCGACGACACGAAAGTAATAGCCTACTGCAGCAAAGCCCTGACAGAAATAGAACAACGGTACTCACAGACAAAACGAGAAGCCCTAGCTATTGTATGGGGATGTGAGCACAACCATATCTACCTATATGGTAACTCTTTTACGATAATTAGCGACCATAAAGCACTTGAACTGATATTTGGTGCAAACACAAGATCAAGACCACCGGCAAGAATCGAGCGATGGAAGTTAAGACTGCAAGTCTACAACTTCAAAGTTGTTTAACGGCCAGGGAAGGATAACCCAGTGTGATTACCTATCGCGCCATAATTCAGTTAAATTGCCAAAGAAGTACAGACGAGGCAAACGAACATGTCCTCTTCTTAACAAATTCAGCGCTGCCGACAGCTGTAACTCTAAAAGAAACGCAAGACGAAACTGCCAAGGACGATCATCTTCAAAAAGTGATTGCTGCCGGTAAGTCAGGTAAATGGGACTTAAATGACATCTCTCAAAAACCATACTTCAACATCAAAGATGAGTTGACAGTTGCTGATGATGAAAGCTACGTGCTACGAGGGTTACGGGTTGTAATTTCAAAGAAACTCCAACGAAAAGTATTGGAACAAGCCCATGCAGGACACCAGGGGATTAGCAAAACCAAACAGTTGATCCGTGCAACAATTTGGTTTCCTACAGTTGACAAACAAGTCGAACAAATGGTCAGAGAATGTCTCGCGTGCCAATGTGTTTAAAGGCAGCGGAACAGAAGAACCAGTCAACTATTGGATTTGCCAAACTATCCGTGGGAGAAAATAAGAACCGATTTTTGTTCGGTTCCCGATTTTTGTTCGGACTGTTCCCGTCAGGTGATGATTTGCTAGTGTTGATCGACGACTATTCCAAGTTTCCAGAAGTCGAGATAGTCCGATCAACTACAGCCGAATCTACAATCAACAAAATAGAGAAGATTTTTTTTCTACTTTTGGAATCCCAGCCATCCTAAAGTCTGACAATGGACCACCATTCCAGAGTTCAGAATTTGCTACTTTTGCCCGATACTTAGGATTCAGGCATCGAAAAATCACGCCAAGATGGCCAAAAGCAAACGAGGAAGTGGAACGTTTCATGCGGACGATTAAGGCGGTGCTGCAGACAGCAGCGGTAGAAGGGAAGAACTGGAAAAAAGAGGTGTTAACATTCTGAGAAACTACAGAGCAACCCCACATCCTTCGACAGGTCTCTCACCTGCTGAAGTCATTTTTGGACGACAAATCAAAACAAAACTTTCAAGAGTGACAGATCCTGTTTCACCAGTCCACGAGCAAATGGAAACTTCCCGAACAGAAACTCAACAACAGATGAAAACAAACGACAAGGCAAAACCAATTGAAGGAGAAAAACGAATCCAAGTCGGCGATACAGTACTTGTCCGCCAAGACAGGAAGAACGAGTTGACTCCAAGGTTTAAACCAACAACATACAAAGTAACCGCAATGAACGGCACAATGATTACAGCGGAGAGTGAAGGAACAACCATTGTGCGAAATGTCTCGCTCTTCAAAAAGGTATCGCCACACTTGAAGTCCACTCAAAGAGGAGAAGAAGGTGAAGATGAAGACTGGATGATGACTTTTGGTGCCAGATACCTGCGACACAAAATGATCGAGAAGTGCAAGGGAGGAGAAATCCACCTAGTGAGCGAAGAACAGCAGCTCGTTTGGTAGAACATTGGTAACTCTTTGTTTAAGTGAATAGGTAACATTTTTGAACAAACAGCAAAAGAAACATTCGCTCAAAACATATCCTTAACTTTAGTGTTTAGTTTAAGTAAAATTAAGTAAGCTAAAATTTATTTTTCTTTATCAAGTAACTAAAGAAGTGCTCTCAAAGAAAAAGAGGGATGTGATATTCTGATACTGGAGGCTACCAATCACGCACTGTATAGATCAGTGGTTGTGTGGCGGCCCTCTTGCGGCCAGAATAAATACAGATGTTCTTGAGCCACCACAATGGCAATGTATGCCTTTGTTGTTTAGAAGCTATGCAAAATACACTTTTAGCATAAGATTAGATGTAACACAAAGTACATTCAGAAATCCACATACGGAATTCGTAAACAGAGCCTGCATGGACAAAACGGAATTGGTGCCGGACAGACGCATGCAGTGGAATGTGGAGGTAAGCGTCTGCGAGATGTAAAGAAATTGTCCAGTCGCAAGGTAGCTGGGAATGGCAGATCGATTCTGCCATTTCTATATGAAAATGTGGGATTTGGTGAAACGATTGAGACGGCGGAGATTGTGAATAAGCCGGGATCCCCTGGACTTCGTGGGGCAAAGAAAAATGCTGCTGTAAAATCCCTGTTGCACCGGACTGGGAACAATGCGGATAGCTTGCTTTTGAAGGATGCCTTGTATTTCTGTAAGAAGAGCGGGAGATGCAGGAGGTTCCAATTCCCAAAGTAGGAGACTCAGAGGAGAGGGGTGAAGAAAGTCTGGTCGAAACCGTTCGGATACTATGGAAAGGATGGTGGGGTCAGAAGTGATGGTTTTCCAGGCTGATGTGAAGAAGCGCAGACGGCCACCAACAGGTTGTGGGAATGGGGGAATGTCAGTATCCAGAACGGCCACGGTGGCGTGGCCCGGGAGAGGCATATCGACGTCGATGGTCTGGAGTGTTTGAATGACCAGCGGAACGGACGCGGCCCTGGTTGTTGGTACGAAAGGGCGAAGGAGGCTTAGAAATCGCCGCAGGATGAGTGTTGTCAGATTTGGGAAGAGCTGGTCATCTTTAGGTTGATCGATCCGCCCTCCGGAAGAGGAACGGGGACGCCGGGAATAACGAGGTGGAAGGGGCTTTGGTTTGCGGGATATGTCAAGATGCGGAGTGACTTTCGGAATGATGCCCCGGAACAGATTATCCTACTCGTGGATAGGAAGATTACGGAGGATATGCTGGGTAAAATCATAGAGATTCGGCATTGTGTTAAGCGCAACCTCTCTCTCAAAGAAGAGTGGCGTTAAGCAGCGCCCTAGTGAACCAGTTCATTGAATGGTACATTGCGAAGCAGGCTTTCCGAAAAACCTGGTTAATGAGGAACGCCAGTTGATGAAGAAGTCGGTCGTTGTCACAAAGTACGAAGACAGGAACGGCAGCACGGCGAGGCAGAAACAAGGCGGAACCAAAATCCATCTTGGCTTCTGCCGTGAGGAACTCTGATTAAGGATAGGTATCAAAGTTTTGTGGATTGGCGGTGCCTTCCCCAGAAGGTCTGAAGAAGGAAGGTTCTTTCCCTGGTCGCGGAGGGGGTGGATCTGTATCTAACTCCAAGGGAGAACCATTCCCAAGAATAAAACCATCAGTCCAGAGTAGGGTTTTAAGTAACGTAGTGGACTGACCCAGGAACGGGGGTTGGTGAGGCAGTTGGTCACGTAGGCCGAATCCAAATCCAATAGAGAGTGTCCGATTCTTGCATGGTACGTCGGAATCTGGTGAGGGCTTGTACAGAAAACATTCAGGAATGATTCTTTCCACTGTCTTTAAGAGTTCAGGTAACGGATTTTTGGTTGGGTCAGAAGGAAGGGTCTGCGTTCCCTGGATTAGCTGAACCATAGGAACGGCTGGAGGAACAGTCGTTTTTGTCAATTAAGGAGAGACGGTCTTCCGGAATGACGGCAAGAGGAACGAAAGGCGGTCGTGGGACCGGAACGGTGTCCAGTTGCTCTGAGTGTCCTGGGGTAGAATCGGTAAGCCGAGGGCGCTTAGTTGATGCGTCAACCCAGAACTTGTTGAAGGTGGGTGGTTCCGGTATGGCAGGCAGTTTTCGTTTAAAGGTGCTTATAGCAGAATCCATGAGAGTGTGAACTTGTTCATGAGAGAGTGGTTCCGTCGCTTCGGCGGAATGCAAGACTGCAAAACGCTGGGAGAAACGTGATGATAAGTCCAGGGGGGTTACCGCCTGTGATGGCATTCTTTTAGCGGCCACTTTGCGGGCCTTGACTTGGAGCTTTAACTTGAAGTAAAGTTCTTTCGCCCGGAGCAATTCCTTAGTCAGGGAATGCAGGTTCGTTTCCTGTGACGGCAGACTGCATGGAATCGGAGATGTAGTAGTTGTATCCACAGGCGGAACGACCGGAACGGTCGCCTCTGAAAGGAACGGGTTAGACAAAGGCGCAGTGGAACGCAGAGGAGTCTGACTAGCAACGCTGGTTTCGAGTATACGCGGGAGAAGCCAACATCCGGGGGGCCGCTCGCGGATTTTGGAGTCCAAAACCACCACATTGTCCCCCGGAACGAGGGAATCTCGATCAGAAGTGGATGCCGGAGGAACCAAAAGTTCTCTGGGGGCACCCTTTGCACGTGTATTCTTCTTGAGGAGGAACATTGGGAGCTCCAACAGCACAACCGCACAGGACGGTAGATAGAGAAGAAAAGATGAGACGGAACGCTCCGCTCTGGTATTTGTGGTAGCGGGACGGAAAGAAGATATCTTCGAGTTAATTCTCTATATATAAACAGCGTTGAGAAGGAGAATGCTACAAATTAGGTATTGTATATTTTCATGGCAACTAGAAAATTCCAGCAAGCTTACCAGTTAGAAACCATGACCTAAATGGTTCAATGTAGATTAAACCATGGAACTTATTGAAGTATTTTAATAACAACAACATCAAAGCCATTTCCAGAGATAGTTGTTTCACATAGGTCTATGTAGGCCATATACCCTAGTGCAAAAATGATTTGTAGTCCAGTCAACGAAGGCTCAAATTTGGCAAATGGTGGAATAAAATCCCAAAGTCTAGAAACTTTGCAAGGTTGTTCGGGGAGGTCTAGTAATGACTATATCAAAAGTCCTGATGATTTGGAGGTGAGCTGGCTTCGCTAGACCATAAAATACCCCAAAATAGGTCACTTTTTATTCGCTTTTCGATAATATCTCGGAATCTGTGGGTCCTACCAGAAAACTGCTCCCTACAAAAGTTAAAGAGGACAAAATTTTCCACAAACTTGATTTTATACATTTTTTCTCTAGCACTAGTAGTTTACGAGATATTAGTTCTAAATTTGAGAAATCTCAGTGATTGACAGAGATCTGCTATACGGGGTGCACATAGATTAGGTGGACCGACCCTAACCGCATTTTAGTTACTATATCAATCATATAACAACTAACACTTATTTACCACTATACATATTTATTTGTTACTTCAGGTTACTACATATAACATCGAATCGTAACTTCAGATACATATTTAATAACATCTAATCAAGTCGAAGTAAACGTCCTCCTTAAGGTTATCGTCCTGAACAGTTGGTGTCAGGCTATTCAAATAGTCACCGTGGCAGTTGTGGCAGATAGCAGTGCAACTCACGCTTGTTTTCCTGCATCTATACTTGTTTCCACAACCTATGGTGCATCTGCTTAATATGATGTTGAGGACAGCTTCAGGGGCAACAGCATCTTTGGTTGCAATGACATTCTGACTACACTCCCAACCCCAAATTGCAGCTGGTAACTCATTTCCTATCTAAATTGGCATGGTACCTATGCAAGTTGAGGGACGTTTAGTAGGAGAAACTGTCTACTGACTCAAGAACAAGCTATGTCGTGCCTCCGGTACATCAGTTTCAATCTAATGAACATAAGGCCAGGCTGATCAAGATGCCTTCCTCCAAACTAAATGGCATAGGAGTACAATACCTTCAAAGACCTGATGATACTGACAATCTAATTGTCAGGAGCATCATCACCAAAGCGAGTGACAGTGACAATGTAGCCATTGTTGGGGAAGATGTAGATCTATATTTCTTCTTACAGCTCGAACAGCTACACACCGAAATATATTCTTCTATAAGCCCGGTAGGAACACAGGTATTATCTCCAACGCAACAACAACAGAAGGGCCTCAAAGACCTCATACTATTTGCTCATTCACAGGGTGCAACAAGACATAAGCTTCCTTCATGAAGGAGAAAGAAGTTGGTTACAAGCTGCTGTTAAACGTGAGGCATTATGTTCAGAAGCAGATGTTTTCAACCACTCAAGTTCTAAGTATTAACATATATCGGAGGTAGATCAGTTTTTTTCGACTCTGTATAGAGCTACTACTACAACATCCCTCAACTTGCATAGGCACCATGACTTCACAAAGTCTGCCACCAACATGAAGTCGGAGCTACTATTCCTCCCTCCCTCAGAAGGTGCAGCTTTGCAGTGCTTATTTCGTGTTTTCCACCAACTGCAACTATGGATGGGTAATGAGTTACCAGCTAGCTGCACTTTGGGGTTTGAGCCTACCACAATGGCAATCTTGTACCTACTGCAATCAAAGATGCTGTAGCCCCTGAGGTTGTATCAACCTCATATTTTACAGATACACCACATGTAGTGAAGACAAGTGTCGGTGCAAGAAAATAAGCATGAGTTCCACTGCTTTCTGCCACAACTGCCATGTTGACTGAATAGCCTGACACCAACTGTTGAGGACAATAACCTTCAGGAGAAGGACGTTGACCGAGACTTGACTTGATATTACGATGCGATGTAATATATAGTAACCTGGTGTAGTAACTGCATATGTAGTAAATAAATATGTATAGCAGTAAATAAGTGTTTGGTGTTATATGATCGAGTACAAACTTAAATGAGGTTAGGGTGTATTCACCTGATCTATGTACACCACGTATAGTAGATGTCTGTCTATTTCGAAGAATTCTCAATTTTCGAACTCGAATAACTCGTAAACGACTGGTGCTAGAGAAAAAATGAAGAGAATCATTTTTGTGGCAAATTGTGTCCTCTTTAACATTTATAGGGAACTGTTTTTGGTAGGACTCACCGATTCCGAGATGTTAACGCAAAACGAATGAAAAGTCACCTTTTTTGGGTATGTTACGGTTTAGCAAAGCTAGCTCACCTCCAAATCATCAGGACTTTTGATGTAGTCATTACTAGACCTTCCCAAACAACCTTACAAAGTTCCAAGACTTTGGGATTTCATTGTCCGGAATTAAATTGAAACTCCTGTTTACTGTTTCAATCCGTATTATGGTGAGTTTAGCTCTCCGCCGCTAGGAGCGCTGGCGCCGCGCCTTATATCATACTGATATGGCGCTTGCTTGCTCACTTTGGTTTCGGGCATGCGTCGAGAAGGACGCACGCCGCTCTTTCTTTTATTGTGGATACTTCTCCACACTTCGCCAGGTTGCATCATGGAAAAGCAAGTTGATTTGCATTTAGCCTCCGGCTTAAACTTTTTTTAAATGCACCTGCCTGTAAACTCCTTTTGATTTTACGCGTGTTGATAGATGTAGTTCGTCGAATTTAAATGTGAAATTTGTTAACTTCATGGGGCAGCAAAGTTGGCCTGTTTGCTTCGCGTGTGGCTTTCGGCTCGATCCATGGAAATTTTACACAGTTCACTGAAATTTTCTCTGCTTCGGTTGCCAACCCACTTGATCGGCGGCTCCTACCCTTATTTTGCACCGATGTCATGGCCCCGATAGTTTTCCGCTCCGTGAAAACCATTGCACAACTGCGCCTAACACTGCGGTAACCCTATTCCGACTCCAAGCCAGCTGGTTTAGGCTGCGTTCTTTGTTCTCGCCGACGGGTTCTTCTCTGTCCGGAGGTGAGGAGAATTTTTCCCAGGCAATCTTGGACTCTTTATTCTCGGTGGTGCGTAAAGCCACTTGGGCAAACGTGGATATTTAATCGATGCATTTTCTCGTTGCATGGATTTTCCATTAGATGCTTTGGAAATAAGGTTTTGAAAAGAATTTTTTATTTTTACGGGGCAGTTAGGAATTGGGAGTTGGAATCTCATTGTGTGATTGCTAATTCAAGCGATGTTGCAACTGCCACCCCGACAGTGCTGCCATCTACCGGCGTTGCGGTAACTATTGACCGCGGACGCTGGGAACTCTCTTCACAGGCGTCCGGGTTCATGTTTCCGTACATATAATCACGACTTTAAGGGTAATTAAACTATGTCCATCGCCGTTTTAAAAGGAAAATGTGAGTATGTGTAACGTTCTTAATGGGTCTTTTGTGACTGTCCCAGAACAAACGGGCACGACCGGACCGGAGTTCTTGGAACAAAGCTTGATAGTCGCTATGGTAACGAAATTTTTTAATAAATGCGACATACAATGCCGAATCACTCAAGCAGAAAAACGCAAATAGTGATGTAGGCTCAAGCTCAAAAAATCCTTCTGACCGAGAAAAGGTCGTAAAGAAGGAGAAAAATGACACAAAAAATTGTGGAAAGCACATTGACCCTCTTTCTAGGCTGATAGGACAGAGAAATCGGCTACAGAAAGAATTAAACTCGTTGTCAAAAGGCAATGATATGAAAAAGCCTTCGAGTAAAAACGTTACTTATCCGTTCGCCATTCGAATCATTCTTAACGAACTGTTCTGTGAAATAGCTCACAAAGCTCAGGTGAAAAAGGTTTGGTCTTCACCAGGCTTGATATATTAAAAAAAAAAAAAAAAAACATCACTTTTCGCCACTTTATCGAACAGTGATTGTTATGAATCAACAGGTAGTTATAGTTCACACTTCTCCATTGTTCTCCATACTTATCCATACTTCTCCAGAGTTCGCCATACTTCTCCAGAGTTCTCCACACTTCTCCAAAGTTCTCCACACTTCTCCAAAGTTCTCCACACTTCTCCA
>JAHWFP010049210.1:10534-73026 GCA_023313725.1 Lithobius niger | reverse complement strand
TCAAATAAGTCGCTGAAATAACCAAGCATTTTATGGCTAAAACACCGGCCAGTTACGTACTCAAAATTCTGGTTGGTGGTGGTCGTCTGTTGTACTAGTACCAAAGCGGTGTTTGCTGTATAACAACTGCCGACAAACCCGTAGGCCTACAGCTTGAACTGACTTGTCCTCGTAAATAATAAACAACCGTAAGCATCGAAAAATGGCTGGCGCAGACGTCGAGACCAACGAAGAACAATTGAGACGGT
Organism: Lithobius niger; assembly: GCA_023313725.1. Taxonomy (NCBI): domain Eukaryota; kingdom Metazoa; phylum Arthropoda; class Chilopoda; order Lithobiomorpha; family Lithobiidae; genus Lithobius; species Lithobius niger. The sequence continues at coordinate 72,778 of JAHWFP010049210.1, read as the reverse complement.
TCACGCTATTATCAGCCGCCGGGGTCGTGCATAGAAGCCGTACTTACTCGTTACCATGGTTACCATTTTGAGCTACCGCTGGCCGTCCGGCGTCTAGTGCTCATTTTCAGTTGTATTGTTGATTAGAATTCGGTAGCTTAATACACACGAACACACTTTTTAAGTTCGGAGCGGTCCGACTTACGTTTAATAAAAACTAATAGTATTCATTAGTTTGTTAGTCCCGAGTTGCGTCGATTCATTAGATCGAAAACGGCGGCCACGTTGGATCCATGGATCACAGAAATTCGTGACGTTGGTGGGGCGCCTATGCATAGAGTGTGACGGCACACGAGCTTTTTCCCGCAATATGCAAAACGAGTCGGAATAGACCAGTGTGTACAGTTCCAAAAATCCCCTCTATCTGCAGCACTGGTAATACACAGTACACAGGATCGAAAATAAGGGGCCACACAAAAGCCTGAGTCGGAAAAATGTAGTGGAGACCCTGTCCTGTCCAGAGCCTGAAGCCTCACAGGTTTCATGACTTGAACCTGTCTTGATTTTTTTCCTTGAAAGTTATAAGGACTTTCTCCTTAAAACTCCAGAATGAAGTTGTCGTCGACATAAACTCCAAAAATGAGTCCTTAGTCCATGTTGTAGCAAACACACGGGTCAGCTACAGATTCTTCCAATCAGATTTCTTTCAGACAGGCATCTAGACAGTTGTTCCATTTTTTCCTGATTAGTGCAGTCCATATATGCTTTTCTTCAATTTGCATAATCGACTTTCTTTGCCATCTTCTATGAATGGTAACAGCTGCTCCATACAGGTCGCCTCCTTCAGTGTGCCATTTAAGTACGCTGCGGAAAGAATTTATAGCTGGATTTCCCATCCTAATTCAATGGCTCATAACTTTAAATTTATTTCAGACCAGCAAGTGTCCATATTAGAAACATTACAAATAAAACAAATACACTCAAACACTAAAGTATAACAAAGTGCTTATAGTGTATAACAAAGTGCTTCGTGCTACAAGTTTTGCTCGGTTGTGCTCCAATTTGCCAATCCGGTTGAACTTTTTCTTGAAAACCCACTTAATGACCCAGTTAATGACTCGTCTTGTAGGTGGCTTGGTACTATAGCTCCTACGTTTGTTTTTCCTGAGGTTCGACTTCTGTTCCATAGCTTGCTTCCAGTTTCGAGCTTTGTGTCCATTTGGAGCGTCTTCTAAAGTTCTTCTAAAGCTTGGCTGTCTTGTGGTGAATGCATAGCCTTGCATTTTGGCACTACAAGCTGGAAACCTTGCTATCGTCTTGGTTTCTGTGTACTGTCGGCTGGGTGTCTTCCAACGGAAGGGTAGTGCGGTCTACTTCATATCTGTCCTCGTCAAATTTATGGAATCCTTCCTTTTTTGGTGCAGTTTCCTCGTCTGGAATGGTCGACATCTTCCCCTGCTTGTGCACTTCAGGTTGAATGGCTATTTCGTCTTCTCTGTTTTCCTCAGCTAAGGTATCTTCCATCGGCATACATGAAAACAGTTCGGTTTTGATTTTTTTCTACTGTGGGAACCTTTTGAAATGGGTAAAAGTCTTCTTCGAATTTCACGTCTCAGCTGACGAAGATCTTATCTTCTTTTTAGTTCTACAACGTGTATCCTTTGACGCCTTCGGAATAGCCTATGAAAACTGCTTCGATAACTCGGGCCAATCTTGTATGTTGGGAAGTGTTGTCCGGTAACTGTCCATGCCTTGCATCCAAATATTCTCAAGTGGTCGACATTGGCTTCCAGAGTTTTGCTCCAGAGTGATGCAGGACTTCGTCCTTTTCAGGACCTTGATGGATATCAGTTTCTGATATGGCAGGCTGTACGAGCGGCTTCTGCCCATTGGTTGTTCAGCAATCTTGATTGTATTAGCAAACATCTCGTCATGTCAAGTAGAGTATGATTAAAACGTTCAAAAATTCCATTCTTGTCTGGATTTCTCGTCACAGTGAGTCTTCATCGTATCGGCCATGTTTATTCAAGTAGGAGTCGAAGGCCTTTGTACTCACTGCCGTTGTCCGTTTGAATTGCCTTGATCTTCGTTTCATGAATATTCTCGGCTTCAAGTGTGTATTCTTTAAATTTGTCAACTACCTCGCCATGGTTTTGATAGTGAAGATTTTGGCATATCTCATGTAGTCATCGATGAATGTTACGATTCTTACTGTCCTTGTGGGTGGGCATTGGTGTTCGCTGGCATTTAACACGTGTACACGTTTTCCTCTTTGAGCTGTATAATAACAGATCTGTCATTGTCAATCACGGTTGCTTTGCCGTCTTGAAATCTAACTTGGTAGCCTCATTTTTCAATCCTTCCTACAGAAAGCAAATTTCCGTAGAGTTCAGGAACGTACAACACTTTTGAAGTGTGATGCTGTAGTCTCCATTTTTATGTGCTAGGTGTAGTGTTGTATCTCCTGCTCCTTCTACGGCCATGATTTCTTTGTTTGAAACTTTCAAGACGGACATCCGCTTCACAAGATTAGCAAGTTTCTCCTTGTGAGAAGCCATGGAAGTAGCGCTGTTTAAAAATCAAGCTTTTCAAGTATGACTCTTGATGGTTGTCGTACAAAATGCTTTGTCCGGCTGATTTAGTAATTTTGCTGATTTTGCCTTTTCAACTTCGTTTGGCTTTGATTTTTTTTCCGTTCATTTTCATTGCTATCCTGTGATAGGCAGTATTTGGAAATACAGTATGGCCCATTTTACCACAACAAAAGCACTTGACTGGTCGTCGGCCTTTACCAGGGTTCCCTTGCTTTGGTGGGTTGACTTTCTCTTCATCATTTTTCTTCCTTTGATGAAAATTCATCTTTTGCTTAGTAATTAAAGCCTTCATTTTGTCTTGTTCACGTATGGGTTCACCATTTCTGGCTTTTTGCTTTTCTTCTAATAGCAGTCTGAATTTCACTAATCGTAGTTATCTTTTCTTCCTGATGCTCTACGTTTAGAATAAGCGGTTTTGTAACTCTTCAGCAGACCCATCAGTATAACATCAGTGTTACGTCGCTGGGTTTTGTAACCTGTTGTTGAAATTGCTTAGCAGCATTTAAACGTTTATTCAAAAACTGGGCTACAAAAAGTGCGACATCGAGCGGGCCTCCACAAAAGTGACATAATCACTCAAAAAAATGACACTGATTAATATGGACGATATATTTAAGAAAGTAAGAGCCAACATATTTAGAGGGCCCAAAAGTCATAATAACAACAGGATCCAGGTTCGCCACATCCATTTTCATAATGGATGAGTCATTGCTGTCAACACAGACATAGGTAATATCATTTAGCCGCCTTTCTATGATACGGTAGGGGCCCTGACAAACTGGCAACAGTTTCTTCGCTACGCCAACCTGAGTATCCGATTTGAGATGGTTCTTTAGCTTCACCAGCTGTCCAATGCTGAAAACAATGGGTCTGTGAGTCGGGTCGTATGCAGCTTTCGTGCAGCGTGCAGTTTCCTCGAAGTGAGCTCTTGCCAGATCGTAGGCCTTCTCCATGAACACTTTATTGTGATCGGCATACTTTGCAACCGATAGCTGTTCTGAAGAGTGCGGAAGACAGAGAGCTTGAAGCTTTATCCACAGATCTCTGAGATGCATCAGGAAAAAGGTGGTTTTGCCATGCTTTCGTGAGGGGTGTTGAGATAGTTTCTGGTAGCCGTCTTTGCTGTCGCATATTTCGTGGGTACCAGCCAGACATACTCTGTAAAATAGTTTAGGAAGCATAGGACGTAATTATGGCCTTTTGGAGTCTTGGGGAGTGGGCCCAAAAAATCGATCCCAAGGGTGTGCATCCACTTGCTGGGAATAACAGGGGACATCTGGCCCGCCTTCTTCATTTCTGCTACTTTTGCGAGCTGACACTGATGACATAGCTTCATGTCAGAGAAGACACCCGGCCAGTGTGCAGAGACTCATAAGCAGTCAAGCGTCTTCTGGACTCTGAGATGGCCAGCCAATGGGTGGTCATGGTTTCCTTCAAGAATGAGTGGCGGAGGCCCTAAGCATGTAGAGGCAAAGTTCATCTCTTCATCAACTTCATACGTAAACTTGTTGATGGTGTTGTGGACAAACTTCATCGGCTCTGCCACAAGCAGTTCCTTCATTCAACAGTACTCTCTTGACTCTTTGGATTTCGTTGTCAGCCTTTTGTGTGTCTATCAGCTGTCGTTTATCTGTTAATTCTGGTGCTGGGAGTCAGAATGTTATATGAGCATTGAGGGAGCAGTAATCCAGCACTGGACAGAAACCAGCACCATTTTTCTTCTTCTTCAAGAAACAAAGGGGCAGTGCAGGAACTGTTGCAGGGCTCTATTTTTTTCTTCATCCTGCAGTTCCTTGATGATTCAATCAATTTTGTTTTTTATGGCCGGCGACGACTGATAAGCACGGTGTGCCACTGGCTTAGGCTCTGAAGTGAATTCTTTTTTATGTTCAAGGATGTTGACTCTCCTTGGGCGTTTTGGGAACAGGTCTTTCTTCTCTGCCAGGAAGTCTTGCAGCTGATAGACCTGGTCTTCCATCATGGTGTTGAAGGCCTTGGAGGTACTAGCTGCCACCATTCAACACAGCGGGTACTTGGCAGGAATTCTTCTGGACCGCATGGTGCAGAAGAAAAAAAGGAAGATGGAAGGAAGTATCCCAAATGATATGATGGATATCTTACCATCTACTAGCTCGCAAGGTGGACTTTCGTAGGATTCTAATGATACTCCTGGAGGAATGGCTTCACACCAGCGGCGTGGCATGTTACAGATCTTGGAGCTGAAGTCAAGAAATCCTAGAAAGTTTGACTGAGGACCTCCAGGGCACGGCTCAACGTTACTTGAGGCGTGTCTGTAGCGAGGAACTTTGGAGGCAGGGCTGCTGGCACATCGCAGTCACAAGCAAAATATCCCATATTTTGACAGTTGTAGCACCACATGGTGGCCATGCTTGCTTCTCCCGTCCTGCGCAGGCATCTCCAATCATATGTTGCTTGACGAGCTTTCGCCGAAGTTGATCCATTCGACGATGAATCCTGGCTTCTTGCCGCTGGTGCACCTGGACTGGAAGACCATCTGAGAAGAAGTCGAGCCACCACATGTCTGCATGGTGCCTTGAGGACCTGACTTGATCTGCATAGCTGCGTGGGGGAGGACCATTGTGTTGGTGTGGTGAACGTTGAAGGGTGTCTGAAGAGGTGAACTTTATGCAGCAAGGCATCTGTTAGAGACTGCATGTCTTCGATGTCTTGCTTGTGCAGCATTTGTTGCGTGTCATCCCTCATCTTCTCAATGATTGTGGCAATCTGCTGCTCCACATCAATTTTCGTCTTCAACTTGCTGAACAACTGGCGAACAATCTTAGAAAGAAGCACTGCTGGGAGTTCGTGATTCCTTGTTTCACGATGTTGCCATGCATTCTGAAGAACAAATCTCTAGCTGCCTTTATCAAGAATTGGAATTGATAAATTCATCGCAGCAAGAGCAGATGCTAAATTCAAGCTGGGGTCTGTGGTTATGGTTTTTGTGCCGGCAGTGTGGGCTCTTGCACTGCAGAATTCTGACGATTTTGAGATGTCAAGTGAACTACGACATTAGGTTGTGGATTTACATGTTTCAGGGCAATAGATCGATTGAGAATTGCTTTACCCACTCCCTCTGCTAACCGCGAATGTGGTTTGAGCGTTGATTTGCTGTTGGTAATAGTCGAAATGTGGTCGTGAGGTGAGCTTTAGTGAGGGCGAAGCTGCTGTTTTGCACCTGCAACTTCACTGGTTGGCTTGCCCGATTGGATTGACTTGCCATCCGACACATTGATCTTTGTTTCCATAGCACTTAATTTACCTTTCAAATCTTTAATTTCTTTATGTAAGAGGGCTAGGAATTCTTATAATGTAGGGGCAAGCTGTGTAGCTAACAAATTACCATCACGATTTTCATCCTTATCAATAGGTATACCACGAGCCACGGCTGTTTGCCGTGATGTCATCATGAGTAAGCCACTGACGAACGAGAATAATGGATCTTTGGCTGTGTGAGTGGACTAACCCAGTCACGTGATATTCGCATCACAACAAATAGCCATGGCTCGTGGCATAGTGAATCTATTCCAAGCAAGCCATGCAAGGAGTGATGCTCAAGTAACGGGGAGCTAGTGGAGTCTAGCGACAAAATGGGGTAACATGGGTTAATATCAACATTCTCATTTTCATCATTATTTTCTGCTTCTAAAAGTGAATTTTGCAATTCTGTGTCATCCAGGAATAGTTGAGAGAGGCTGTCTCCATCAATTCTAATTCTCAAGTACGCCATATCACTGTTTTAATTGGGGGATGGCTAATGTTTCCTTCACGATCAGCCTGCACTTGCCATGCCTTAATTGTAGTTTTCTAAGCCACAAAATGAACTAACACCTGGGATTGGCACTCACAAAACCCGGAAACAGAAATCTTAAGTTTCACAAATTACTGTAACATAGCTTATATTATTCCAGAAGCTGACTTGCTGACTGAAGTATAAAACTTACTAGTATCTACGAATTTGTATGGCAGGTAACGATCAACTACTCAACTGTTGTAAGTCCCAACCGGGAGTCTTTACTCATTCTGTCAAATAGTACTTAAATTTAGCTTATCCAAATCCTGGGTTCGGGAGCTCAGATTTTAGCAGCCTCACAGTGTTAGAGTTGAAATCCAAGTCTGCTTTATTCAACTGAGGAGTCTTATTTATACCCAAAAATGCATCGTGTTTCTATTGTGTTTGTGGTCCTGGTCCCTACTGGATCTAAACAGGCTGAGCCGTGCTGGTTGAGACTGGAGCTGACCAGTGTGAACAGGTGCTGACAGATGGGTGCTGAGTCTGATCTGGAACCACTGAGCTTTAAGGTGAAACTGGATAACTCAGGTCTTGGCTTCTGGCCAAAGTGCACTACGCTAAACGAGAAGTTTATAGTACGGGAAAAATAGACCCAAATTGGCCAGATAAATGAAAAAATTAGTACATTGATAAAACTTTGGTTATAACTTCGTTTTGACTGTAGAATAAAATATCCGATGAGTCCCTAACAGTAGCAATGGTGGAACATGGTTTTTAGGAGGGAGGGGCCCCCCAAAAAAACAGTTTTTTGGCTGTAACTCCTTAACGGTCAACAATTCAAAAGCATAATGTGAAGGAAAAATATTCAGCACACAATTCTGGACAGGGAAAGTGGTATACATCATTTACGTAAAATTAACGATTGAAACCCAACATCGTATTTAAAGTTTACCCCCCCCCCCCCCACCCTTAATTTTCACTAGCCCTCCTTTTTTCAATTGGTTGTTATAGTGATCTTCGGTTTCAAAGTACTCTTACGAGCTTTCTAACAGCCCGAAATTGACATGTTTAGAATATTCTGAAAGGTGGGGATCTATTCTTTCCAGCAATCTTAACCAAAATTGTTTAGCTCAGATAGTGACCGTCTTACACCCATTTAAAGTTGAAGTGATAATAGAACAGCGGCGAACGTATACAGTGATATTCGATTTCAAAGCCTTTCAGAGCTTTCTAATAGCCCGAAATGGACATGTTTAGGATTTTCTGAAAGATGGGGACCTATTCTTTCCATCAAGCCTAACCGAATATTTTTTTAAACTTAAGTAGGGACCGTCCTATGCCCATTTAAAGGTGAAGAGGTAATGACGTAGCGGTGAAAGCGTATGGTCATTTTCGAATTCGAAGTGCTCTGGCGAGCCGTTTAATAGCCCGAAAAGGACATGATTAGGACTTTCTGAAAGGTGCTGATCTATTCTTTCCATTAATCCTAACCGAAACTGTTTAGCTTATATGCAAATACAAATATGAGCATTGAAATGATACTTTGAAATTGAAACTAGGCACTAAGGTATAGGACGGTCCCTAAACAATTTCGGTTAGGATTGATGGAAAGAATATATCCTAACCTAACATTAAAATGTGAAGACGCTTAGAAGAATATTGGGCATGTTTGGTTTTTTTCAGGGCCTACATCCCACTATTCCATGAGATGGCAGCAGTGATGAATGATCTTCTTAAGAAGAGTGTAGAATGAAACGGGACACCAGAGTCCGCAGAAGTACTACAGTTTGAAGGAGAAACTTATTGGGGCAACCCTACGTTTCCCTGATATGTCAAAACCTTCGAATTACCGTAAATCGCCTATTAAATGCCCATGGGCGGTGGAGGTGGCATTAACAAAGCTACTACAAGATTTCTGACCTGAATGTATGTTTTTGGGTGGTCGTTTAGGCCAAAATCCGACGTGGAAAAGTTGATTATTCACGAGCGTGATCTGGGTTCAATCTAGCATTAACACACTGGTTTTATTCTCATTTATTCACAAATTTAGTGTATTAGATTGTCCTCCTTCCAATATCTAACCTAATTCACAGTTAAAATTTATTTCTAACCATCACCACGCTTCACAGGAGCATTTGTAATCGCGAAAAAGTCGGCAATATTAGGCCTATGCGATTGCCCATTGAATCTGTAATATGGATTCTGTCTAGTGAACACGTTTTACCTTTTTCCCATTTATTCTCAAATTTAGTTTATTAGATCGTCCTCCTTCCAATATCTAACATAATTCAAAGTTAAAACTAATTTTTAACCATCACAAACCTTCAAAACAGACAACGTGATTCACAACTGGGAAACACGTGTGTTGACATTTATCACCAAAGAGGTATATATTGTCGTCCAAGACGGAAGTTCCGTTGGAAATGGACGCATAGGTTTAGACCCGTGGAGCCCCAGTAGTGGACGCGAAGTGGTGGACGTGTCCAGACTGTGTAAACGCTTGAAACATCCGGTCCACCGCGTCCGTTATGACGTTACTCCGGTTGGCGTTTTCTGGTCGTGAATCGCGTGTCTGTTTTAAAGGTTTGTGATGGTTAAAAATTAGTTTTAACTTTGAATTATGTTAGATATTGGAAGGAGAACGATCTAATAAACTAAATTTGAGAATAAATGAGAAAAAGGTATAGCGTTTTCACTAGACTGAATCCATATTACGCACATCAATGATCGATCGCATAGGCCTAATATTGCCGACTTTTACGCGATTACGAATGCTCCCGTGAATCATGTTGAATTAAATGTTGATTTCATAAAGTTTATGAATCTTTTCGTTAATTTTGCTGCAGAACAATCAAGATTTAAAGGGATAAGACGTTGATTTCTTTAAACGTTTGAAGCTTTTAGTCAATTCCACGATTGACTAAAAAAAAAACGATTAGTTTTTAATAAAGCTACTACACTATTTCTGACCTTAAGGTATTTTTGGTGGGCGTTAGGAAAGCCAGGGCGTTTATTAGGCAATTTACGGTACATGCAGACAGCAGTCGAAGTGGACTTGCAGCGATACTCCTCCAGGAACAGGAAGGAAAAGGTTTAGTACTAGTTTTCTTTGCAGGAAGAAGGCTCACTTAAAAAAAAAGTACTATGGAGTTTCTGAACTTGAGATGTGCACTGTGATGTTTGGATTTAGAAAATTCAAACCCTACTTGGAAAATACAAGTTTTGTCATCTACAGTGACAACTCAGCACCTTCACAAATACAGTCATTGAAAGAGCCAGAAGGCATATGTTAGCCTTTTGGATCCTTGAGCTGGATCCCTGAGGGTACGACTGTAATCAATACAAGAAAGGTAGCCTGCATGATGCACCAGGTGCCATCTCCAGGATGTTTGAGGTTGATAAAACGAATGAGGAGGTACATGAAATCTTCAAAATACAGATCAATACGATAGACCGACCAACAAATTTTCCTTTAAATGAAAAATTTCGTACGGCCCAATCCCAGGATAAAGCTTAGCAATAGGATTACCAGAAATGTGTCACTGGAAGAAACAATGAATTTAACTGTGCCAAGAACTGGCAAGCTCTATTTATTTCAGGATCTACTTATCAAGGCATATTCTCCACGTAATGAAAGGGACAGAGCAGCTAGTGACAGCGTTTTAAAGATGGTTGTGTCAAAAAGCCTTCAGCCCATTACGTAGAAGCGGCTCATAACTCTTTGTTGACAGAGCATGGAATGTTCTTGGAATACTACGACAACAAGAAACAGAGGCATGACATTGCATGTGGCAGAATATGTTAAAACATGTAAAAATTGCCAACTCAGTAACCCATGAAGACGGCTAACCAGATACTTATAGGATTTATCCAGTTCATGGTACTACCTAAGTACCCGTGGCAGAGAATTTCGGCTGACCTGATCAGGCTACTCCCAAGCACAAAATCCAGGTTCTGTTTGGATCCTGGTAATTGTTGATGAACTGTCAGGGTACCCTGCATTCTTTGCACTTAGAACAGCGAAAGCAAAACAGATGGTTTAAGCACTATCTTAGACTATTACGTATTGGGGTTTAACATCTCGCATCTACACAGATTTAGGAGCTTCATTTTTCAACAATGCATGGATGACAACAATGCAGAAGTTAGGAATGAAGGCATACTATTGCATGACTTGTACAGAATATGCCTAAAAAGAACTGAAGCAGTTACTTCAGGCCTTTGCTGGCGTCAATGCAGATTGGTCGGAATAGATGGTTTCACGTATGTGGTTTAACCCAAGTCAGATCAGCAACAGGTTTCAGCCCAGCAGAAATGTTCCCAGGTAGGAACTTGTCTTGCCCATGGACGCACCAACAGCATGCTTTGCAGGGGCAAAACATCCAGAACAAGAAGAGAAGCTCAAGCAAAATCAGAAGCAATAAAAAGGTTCCAGGACATGTATGCTCAGGCAGTGGTTTCAATGCAAAAGTCTAGAGCGCATCATAATCCTTATTATAATGCCAAACGTACACCGGTAACTATTGAAGAAGGAGATCGAGTTGCGAAAACATCGAGTTGCACATCATTTAAGCAATACAGCCAAAGGGATCGCTCGAGGCTTAATGCCCCAATATGTAGCTCCTTTTATCATAACCAAGAAGATAAACAACAAAACCTTCATGATGCAGCACAAGGAAACGGACAAACCTTATGGGTCTGTAAATATTCAGCATCTTGAACCTTTTCACGAATGACAAGACGATGTTGATCAGTCGGCTGTAAAGAGGCCAACTTCAGATTCAAGGATACATGAGGAAGGTGGTACACCGTGATGTGGCACAACTGTTGAGTCCAAGACAACGGAAGTCTTCTATCAAGACACGACTTCTTTGGATGGCCCCACTTCATGTACCAACTATAACAAAACTGCAAACATCACCAACATTTAAACATTTAAAGCATCAACCAAGTGGTCAGAGCCTTCCATCATGAATCTGCTTATACAACTTGCTGTTAAAACTGGCAAAGTGGAATGAAGGCAAGCGACTAAAACTTGCAATAAGATGTCATCACCAGCAACGAACAATGGGCAACAAAATTCAGCAGCTGACAACATCAACCAGGAGGTGGCACAACTGGTTAAGTCAATGGAGGGCTCGCCATATTGCATACAGAAGACAAGGAGAAGGAGGAGGAGGTGCTTGTGGAATCTACCAATCAACAGGACATGGATCCACTTCAACCACCAGCATCACTGGTGGACAACGTAGACATCGAAGAGGGTATCACGCACAAAGAAGACATTGTTGAGTTGTGCGATAAGGATGATGGCACCATGTGGTTTAACGGCTTTCACTAAGCATACTTTGATGTCTAAGCACATAACAGTACTTCAATTCAGAGGCGAACATTGACAAAAAACAAACTCGAGCAAAGGCCAAACAGAAGTTCAACGAAAACAGGCCTGCACTTCATGTTCAACGCAACTTTGACCCATTTTTTTTCTCTCTCCTATTTCCCTACAGTTTACAAAATAAATTCTGTTTAGTGTAAGTTTCAAAATCTTCATTATTTCACTGCAAAATGTTTTAACTGTGCTCTTACGTTTTCAGCAGGACGTCCCAATAAAAAGTCGAGTGCCCAAGAGAAAACTATAGTAAAAGAATTAATTTTCTCAACTTGCAGCCTGCACTAGGTAACGATGGACCAGCCTCGATAGGCGGGCTATATCTTAAAGGGAAGGTTAACTGTTGATTTGTAAATAGGCTAACATTTTGGATACTACAATAGAAAACTAATTTGTAAATAAATATTGGCTAACATTTCGATCTTAGAGTAGAAATATGTGTAAATAATTTGTGAATATAATTTGGCTTGCTTTTCGACCCTAACTCCATGGAAGGGGGGGGGGTATACAACCTGGCCTGGCGGGTGCCAGAAAGCCATGCTTACACAGGTTCGAGTTGCTTGCCACGTCATCACTGAATCGGCGCTATAAAAGGCCAAGTTACACGACTAACTGGCTCAGAAGCTCTCTTGCTACTAGACCTCTTGCTACTAGGCCTCTTACTACTAGACCAAACGAGAATCAAAAACCGATGTAAATTCGAAGACACAGGTGAGCTCTAAAGCAGGGATGAGAAGTTGAGCAAGTCTGGTGTACCAAAGCCTTTTGCATGAGAGTAACTATAAACACATATCAGTCTCATCAGGAATTTATTGGTCTCATTTATTCTCACCGAAACCATTCCACATATTTGTTTTCTTTTTACCACTTGCAATTATTTGCAGCATGATTCGCACTAAAGCTGCGTCTGCACTGTATCCCAAATGCAAAGTAAAAAAGAAAACCAGGCACATCTCTCTCCATACCGCATTAAAATTGGATCCCGATCGTGGTTTCTGTTTTCTGGTTTCTGGAGTTCTGTGGCGGCTCTAGGTAAATTTTGCGCCCGGGTGAGCCAGCTTTTTCCTCGGCATCCCTTTGCTTTTTAACCCCCCCCCCCCCCCTCAATTTTTGTCAACACTTCCCCTCTCTCCCACATCAACACACGGGAATTTTGCCACACTAAAACACAAGGCTACCCATGCGATCAGTACGTTATCACTTAAAGTCACTCATTATCATGCATTATCACCGACTGAAATGCGAACGAAAATATCATGGCGCCATCTAGCGGCAATGATATTGTTAATCTATACACTTGCTCCCAGGTGCACAAAGACGTGCCAAATTTTCACTCAATAATTAAGGAGGTTGTGCATTGTTTGTTTCGCTAAAAAAAATGCCGTTGTGCATTCCTATGCTTGGTGCAAGCAAATGCTAGATAGTACTAGACCAGGAATGGCATTAAACGTCTGAAGACGGCAGTACCTTATTTCAAAGCTATGGGTCGATTTAGTTGATTCTGTATTAGCTATAGTTTATAATGTTATTGTTATAGTGGAGTATTGTTGTTCTTAAGTGTAGTTTTCTATGTTATGTTATGTTTTCTATGGGGCTGTTGATCAATTTTGGTCCGAGCTCCTGGAATAAACGAACATCATCTTCTACGTGGTGGCAAAGTGGGATGCTTGGGTATTCCCAGTGTGCTACTGCGGCCAGGGTGATGAAACAATTCAGCATTTCTTTGCTTGACTGCATGAACTGCAAAGAGTCAAGTTTCTGGGTCTGCATGTGATGGATGCTTAGCCACTTTTGGGGGTGTGGCCGTACGCCATAACCGGCTCCATCAGAAGCCTAAAGGCAGTGAATCGTTACTCTGTTGCAACTGGCCACTCTATCTACTGATTTGTGACTGTATTATTTTCTTGTGATGGTATTTTTGTTGAAAGGGTAGGTGGTAAGTGGGGCTAACAGCTAAGCTTGAGCTTGTTAAATCAATCAATCTTGGTCAAAATGTTAGTTTATATGATTTTCACAAATGGGAAAAGCAACATATATTGGAATTCAATAAATACAAAAGTGATTCTGAATGTAATTTTTTTTTATTGTAGCAAATATTGGTACCAAAATATGCCATTTCATAATAGTTCATCGCATGTTGTAAGGAAGCCCCATAAGACTGAAAAAAAAATTATTCACACCTCCCCTCTAAAAAAATATATTAGCATACCACACCAGATATTGAATGGTTAAAAAAAATATGTTCGCCGGTATCGACTTTTCGTTTGTATACTTATGAGAACCATAGTATTTATTTTTCGTGGCCTTTACATTCTGGTCTTCTGATTCCACATTGCATATAGCCAAGTCTGCCAAATGGATTACATGTCTTGTATAGCCGAGTCAACCAAATGTGCTAGCGATAGTATAGTGGGTCAACCCTTTAGCATCAGGGAGCATTCAAGCCACAGACTCAGACCTTAAGCCCTAATCAGCACATCTCCGACTGCACCACCCCAAGGGCTGCTTCTTATTGTATGATTATGGGTTTAATAATTGTTACTTGCTCTCCACATTTCTTCACTAGTTAAACAACCACTAAAAGATTCTGGATGGTGAATGGGAAATGGTGAGATGGGTGTTATCTTGGATGCGGCTTTGAGAGTTTAGTGGGTACCCTCATTTCCCTCTACCTTTGACCCCAGGAGCCAACGAATCACCTCCTCTCCTTCAGCTGCCCCAACACCCTACCACATGTGGTCAAGAGTTTCATACCCCACAGATCTATCGTCATCCTCTCCTCTAGCCATCGACTCAAGATGTATCATTTCAAGAGCTACAGTACATGCCCTGAAGAGCAACGTGCTTTTTTAGCTTCCCCAATACCCCTTCCCTCCCCTCCTTCCTCTTTTCCTCCTGTACCCCCCTTCCCTCCCGATACCTGTTCATTGAGGACGTTTCATTTATGCTTCTTCTCCACAAGCTCGTCTCAACCTCCTGGATCCCATTTTCCCTGTGTGTCTCCAACGAACTTCAACACCAATCTCTACGTTCGATGAACCCACCCTGTCCCACACCTCGTTGTCACATAGGCATACAGAAAGCAAACAGACATACCCTCTGGACGGCCAGCTTACCCCACGTCTTGAAACTTCCTAAGTCTCGAAACCTGACCACTTTATTTCGCCCCTCATAACCTCCCTAGCAGTATACTGGTTCGCCCCAATGCCCGCCTCCCCAGCTCTTCCTGATACCAAGAGCACCTGTCCAGTTATCTACTAACACTTCTTCCATACAACTCCCCGTCTCCCATCCCCCACCCTGAAACGTGACCCGCGGGACAGCAACCCCCTTCCATAGAATCCTAGCCAGCTCGTAACAATTATAACCCCCACATGGCAATTACTCTCTTCACCATGCCTTTCACTTTCCCAGCATTCCCAATCACCAAAGCATTCCTCAATCGCTGAAAAAAGAATTATTATCGCTCATCTACAGCCGTGATCAAGCAAAATCCCTTGAATGAAAGGCCGCTTTACCACCGCCAGAATCGTCAACTAAATTATTAAGATACTAGTGAGATAGATTAATATGCAGCAGATGCAGCAAACATATTCACTCCCTACTCCACCTCTTCCCTCCAAATCCTCTTACCCCACCGGTACCCTCCTCCCCGCCCCCACCAACTGCAGCAGGATGGTGTTTGTGTGTGTTACAGATGGAGACGGTGTGTGTGAATACTATTCTAAAAGTTCTTTTGATGAAAGCAGTTTATTTACTTATAGTAAAAAACTTTCGGGCATTCAGCATTTCTTCTTTTAACTTTGTACCTTAATTCAACCCTAGTAGCTTTACTGTGCCTTGTCTGGCTAGTTCAGTTTGTTGGTGGGTTCTGCAACCTCTTCCATTCGGTCCGGCTCTCTGGTAAGTAAACTATGTTTGTTGCCCTCTCTCCATTCTTCAATCGGGCCTCTAAATTCAGCTCAAGACAGCCCTAGGTAGATAATCGGTAGATTTTCGAGACAGAACAGTGGGCAGAAATCTTATAAATGTATAAATGGAGCACTGGGCTAAATTCAACACTAGGTAGTAAGTAATAATGTATAGCAGCATCGCTCGCTTGCCCGAGTCATTGTGATTTTACAGTTATAGGCCTGGTAATAAAATAACTGAAGTCATTACTCGAACGGCTACTGATCTCAATGCTACATTTTCAAAGCCATTAGAACCTTTAACCTAGTCTGGGTTCAGATGATGTGTTCGCACATGAAGCGTTGGCACAGCAAGAGAGGGGAGGCGAATGCCGATTCTCGCCAGATTTGCCAGATTGGGGGTATTATCCCCAGATGTAGCGGTATTGATTGTCGTTGGAGGTGAAAATGTGGGGGGAACTTATATGGGGGTTGGAGGGGTTGGGGTTAAATGAGGAGTAAAATATTCAGGGCTCATTCTAGGGTGGCAGAATTTATTGGTATTTCTTACGTGTTACACTGTTATCATTCATCGTAATTTTGTTTTTACCCGATTTAACAAGATTTCTAGTTGCCGGCTTGAAAATATCCACTACCTGTAAATTTTTGCATTTTCTCCTACAAAGCTGTTTTCTCTGGACTCTTAGGATCCACCAGCCTTGCTTCCCATCTGTGCATGTGCCAGCACAGACCCTCCATAAATGCTGTTACGGCGATAGCCAGCCATTTCTTTTCCTCCAAACCTTCGACTTGTCAACATCGGCTCGCTGATTCCCACTTCAACTCAACCCTTTGTCCTTCGTTTTCTGATGTCCTTCACGCTCAAGGCCTTTCGTGAGCAAGACCCCTCGCCCTGATGACTTGCTATCAGTCTTACGAAGCCTTCGTTTGCAGACCCATCGTCGAACCGAAGATCCTTCGCCCGAAGGCCCGCTTCTTGCCGACTGAAGTCTTCACCCTAAGACCCTTCGCCCCGAAGGACGGCATTCAACCTCAACATGCCTTCTGTGGCATTCCTTCACTTACATCAGGATCCTTCGCTTGCCTCCAACGCTCTTTGGGCCCTTCGCTCGACACATCTTGTTCCGATTTCAGGCCTCTCCTTCGTTCTGACCCTTCGCCCGAAGGGTTCCATTGTGATCCTTCACCTGTAGAAATCCCTTCGTTGGAGACCCTTCTCCTGTAATCGACCCTTCACTTCACGCCGTACCTCTTCAACCAAGTCCTGCCACTTCTTCCCGTCGTGTTGGCCTCCCTTTTGGCCTTTCTGCGCCGACCCATCTATCGACATCAAACTCCTACGGCCTATTCCTTGCACATTGCACCCTTCGTTTCTCCGAATGTTCAAGTTGGCGCCTTGGGACTGCTCTCCTACGCTCATTTTCATTGGATCCCAGCCTTCATTCCTCCAACATCTCCGACGGGGTGTCGTTCTTCGTCACGCGACGTTCCGCACCGCCCGCTTCCATTTCGCCGGCCTGCATTGGCTAAGTTCCGGTACCTTTGGCCTTCAAGTGACCCTTTCGCTTTACCCTTCGGTATGCCTGTGATCCTCCAAGCCCTCATGTGTCTGGATTCCACTGGTTTTTCCCTGCACTGAGACCCCTCTTGTGCTCACATTCTCCTCCATCTAGAGGTTTTCAGTGGCCCTGAGCTCTCTCCTCCTTCCCGCTCCTTCTTCTTTGTTGCATGGCTCTGCTCAATTGCAACACGTTGTTCTTTGCCTTCGTGATGCGCTCTCTTCTCCATGGTGGAAAATTTGTCCCGTCTGCTCCCGCCTCCACTGTTCGTGGCTGGGTAGTAGCTAGTGCCAGGCTCCCTAACTCTTGTAAGTGTGCTCCAATCGTTTGCTCCAATCGTGTGCTCCATTCGGCCTGCTAGATGCATCCCAAGTATGATTTCTTTTGTGACCCTTGCAAGATTTGCCTAACCATTTTGGCTGACAATTGGTCATTCATCTCTAAAAAAAAATTTGGAAGTCAAGATATGAAATGATCAGATCAAAAGGAAGAAGGAAAAAAAAGAGCCTTTTGACTGACATCAATCAATCCACTCCTTCAGCAAAACAAGCAAAGACTGTTACGCCGACATCTTCAATGAGTTCGTCCTGTGACACCTGTTCGTCAATCCTATTCTCCACATAAGGTGTCCCTCCCACTCCATCAATTCAACCACCCGTTCCGGAAACTGTGGTTGCCCCGTCCATTCCCTCCACGGCTCCCTCTGTGCCACCATTAAACCCCTCTTCCTTGGCTTATCCCGGCCCTTCAACTGTCTCTGTAAACTGTGTCAATCCTTCCATTGTGGCCACTGCCATGTCACTGCGAGGAACCCTTCCCAAAGCTTCGCCTGTGCCTCCGTCTCTTGCATAAGGCCCCACTCAAGCTTCATCTTCGACTTTTGGCCTGGATGGTGACACTCCTAACTTGAAGTCTTTTCTGACCCCACCGGAATATTCCAAACCGTATGTCCTTCGCAATACACTGAAGAGGAAGATCGATTTCTCCTCCCGCAACACTCGTCGTTTGGAAGCCAGTGCAACACCCGTTGCTCTCCAAATCTTGAAAATTCAAGCCAAACTATCTAAAGACCGTTCTGAGATCTCATCTTTCAAACTTAACATCCAGAACCTAAGTGCCACGAATGCCAAACTTCTCCTTTCGGACTCACGACTCAGAAAACTCACTCCGCTACCAGGATCTAGTTCCAAACCTGCCTCCCACTGGCCACTGACCCTTTAAAATTCATAGGTCTCAGCCTCCCACCAGAAAACCCCCACTGCCATCCAAACCTTCGACATCCAATGTGGCTAAACCTCTCCAGTCGAGTTCCTTGCTCTCCAAATCGACATGTAGACAGAAGACGCAAAAGCTTAGACGTATCCACCGAGACCTTCCAACTAGTTCCAACGACCTTCGCCCGCTGTGATTTGTCTCGTTCTCCAGCTTGGCTTTCTTCCAAAACATTCCCTGGTGCTAACAGAGTCAATCCCATTCTAAATTTTATGGGGGTGCAACACTCGGAAATAGAACAGGATAGGATAAAGGCCAACATTGCCATGCTGCCAGAAAAGTTCATTGCCAGATAAATCTGGCAGTTTGATAATGCATCTGGATTTCTTCCTTGCAAGGCTGAAATGAAAAAGCTTTCCCTTGCCAGAATTCGCCGTCTCCCTTGCCTGGACTGCCGCTCCAGATCTAAGGGCTATGCTTTTTCGTTTTCGACACACCCTTAAGTTCCCCCCCCCCCCACCCTTTTTCCTCCTCACCATTGGATTGGAACAGGTAATCTCATCATAGATGGAACATTCCTCCACACTCCGTGTTGGGTGTACCTGTCTTCTCTGCGACCACCAGTTCCTCATACACCGATGTTATGTGGAGCCTTACGATTCTACATTCAACTTAAACATTTTTAAAAAATAAAAAAAAACAGAACAGCTATTCAATCTGACGCACCGCACTCTCTGCATGACTTCAAACCTGAACTCATTTTCTTCAAATCCCCCCCCCCCCCCTCCCAGGAACTGTTCACAATTCCAACACTTAAACAACCTTGGTCTGGTCCAGCACTTCAACCTCGAAGACGGCTTCAACCGTCCCCACATGAAAGTCTATCCCGTCTATGCGACTTCACTTCATCTTCGTTTCACTTGCCACAACTCTTGTGGAAACTAGGTTGAATGCATTCGGAAGATTTACAATGTGCCTCTCTCCACATGTGGTCTTTCATCAACGTCTCAACAACCCTGTTGATGAGACACCATCACCCTGTCAGGAAGCAAGAATCGACCTTCGCTCGCCCGACATCCATTCATCCAAGAAGTCTCTGACACCCCAATGAACCATAAGGTAAGCGCCCCCCCCCCCTCGGGCGTTTCTTAACTAAACAGGAACACAATTAAACTCGTTGAACATTTCCCTGACGTCTCTCGTTCGCTATGGAAGTCCACCCCTAGCAGATAGCCTTTGCACTTGGACATCTGCGGAGATTCGTTCTCCATGGGGAACCAGCTTGCAACGCTTGGGTACTCGTCATGAGGTGCCCGCCACCTCAGATGATGAGGTCAGCTGTAAATGTAAAAATTTACAGGTAGTGGATATTTTCGTGCTGGCAACTGGAAACCCCAATTTTTCTGGCAGTCACTAATCTAAAATGTACACTACCTGTATATTCTAATATACACTAATTGAAAATATCACTACCTGTACCCACCCAACCTCCCCTCTTGAGTCATTACCACGAGAGATCGAGAGGAAATGTAGACAGCTGGCTATCGCCGTAACACCATTTATGGGCACACGCGCAGATGGGAAGCGAGGCTGGGTGGATCCTAAGAGTTTAAATTCCTCCAGGGAAAACAGCATTGTAGAAGAGAATGCAAAAATGTACAGGTAGTGTATATTTTCGATAGCAATTTTGACTGCCGGAAAAGTTGGGGTTTTTAACCAGATTTACGATTTTTATGTTAAGATTGCAAATCAGAAACTAACAGTACTTCCTAAAGCACCGAACAGAACGAACCAAACGCACCACTGTTGGTGATAGTTCAGCTCATTCCTTACTATAGTCGTGTTGATGTGGCTTGCTTATGTCAACCATCGTGGGCGATGAATGCGTTTCCGGTACCTCACGCATGCTCAAAAGCTCCACCACTGGCTAACACCCGCAACCACCTCCCAGAGATGGTTTGCAATTTGGCATTGCTCGCGCTTGGTTACATCCACTAGCTTAGCCTGGTGCAATCAATTAGCCACGTCTGATAACGTTAAAGCTATGACGTAACGAGTGCTCAGTTGAGCTTGTTGATTTTGCTGAGCTGTGATTGCAGTTTCGGAAGGTACTGAACTGCTGACGCAACATCACAGCGGACGCGCGACGTCAAGTTTGGGGCCAAACTGCGTTCTGTTCGCTCTGTTCGGTCGTTTAGGAAGGTACTTCAAGTTTCACTTTTATAAATTTCGCAATCAGTTCTGCCTTAAGAGGTAATGTCCAACGTCCATGTAACAGCGGAGTTATTACAGGGTTTTTAATTTGGTTTCGTCCTTTCTTTTGCTTCCGTCCATTTTTGCAATGCGTAGAGTATAACAATGAAAGAAAGTAAAAGAAACGAGGACGAAAGCCAAAAAAAAAGACTAAACCAACGTAAAAAAGCTGCAAAATATTTATTTTCGTGAATATTTTTTGTGGGGCAATGTTTTTTTTTTGCCTACGGATGCATCTGGCGACGGTGACCCTTATTCGCGTGGTAGGCTTCACCGTAGTGCAGAAACAGCCTCTGAACCCAAGCCGTTGAGTTCGACGACTTGAAGCTACGAAACCGGCTTTGCTGAGAAGCTAACGAAAAACTGCAGCGTCACTGAAAGCAATGGTGTGAAACCTTTTAGTGCAGCCAAGCCCAGCAAGGAAAGACAACTGCATCGTAAATTGCTATTATCAGAGTAAATACTTCCAAAGTTGATCGTTCTTGTACGCATTTAATTATTTTTAGTAGTAATTGCATCGTTGATGACGTCATATATGGATATTCCTTAATACACGTGGCTTGGCCGCTTCCCAATCCGAATTTGAAAGGCTATCTGTGATTGGTTTATCTCCGAGCTCTAAGTGTTCGCTACTGGCTGGAACGCTCCTTCACTGTACGGTAGCGCAACGAGAAGTATGGCCTCTTCAGTTACGAAACTTTGCCGCTTTATTTCAACCAAAAATGTACCCAACACGACGTTGCCGCTATCGACGATCATTCAACGAAGAAACTGTAAGTTTATGCATGCGGTCGAATCGGGGGTTGGGATAATTTAAGGGCCATTTTAATTCATTGTATTGTGAATGCGTACGTGACAGCTCCTCACGTTGGTATGGACGGGTAGATTATCCTATTTTTTGCCGGTTGTTTATGTGATTTTATGCGCCTTAGTGTGGCGTCAATAATAGGAACGACGCAGTTTCAACCGCGTCTGTTTGAAAAATTAAAATCCTTCATTGTTTTGATTGATGAAGTGTTGATTGGTCGCATTATCAACATCTGTCACTGACCTATAAAATCCTACCTTCACTTTCATGCGTGGCATCCGATTAATCGGTGGAGAGTGGTATTTCTTAGAAACTAGGCCTAGCTGGTAGCTCAACTAGCTAATTTGGTTTCTATAACGACGGTGAAATGCCAGCAGCTTGTTCGAACTGGGTCTTCCACTCATTCGCAAAACGGTTCGTCTGTCTGTCTAGCGTGGTCAACTTTGCTGCTGAAAACCTAGTTTCGTTGATTGACGTTTTAATTACTGCGCGTAGCCTACTCTTTTTTTTATTAAGGAATGTAGACTAGTTATTTAAAGGTAGTCTACATTAGAGTTGTTCATCTATGGCTTTCCTGTACGATCAGTTTGACAACTTTAAAATTGAAACGAATGCAAATGTTGCAAATGATTTTTTTTATACATAAGAGACGGTTCCGTTACATTCAATCAAACGTATGGAAATGTTGCAAAAAGCTATATACGCGTAGGATGCTCGATAATAGGGAGAGGGTATTGGCCTTTTACTGTGTCCTTTTCTTTGTCGTTTTAATCATGCTGAGTAAGTCTTCGATATGGGTGCATTTTTTATTTCCAATCAGGGTGACTTGATGGGTAAGTGGATGTAGACTGATGATCATAATTTGTGCTTAATGGTCATAATCTCATCATTTAAAAATGTTTGCCTTCCCAAAGTTTGAACAATGTGGTCTCACCACAAAGAGGAGCAAACTCCTCACGTTCCAATTCCCTTTCCATCAAGGTAATTTGAGCGGTCCCTCATTACTGTATGCTATCGCATCAAGCATTTCAAAGATTGTAAATGACTTACTTCCTGCTTTAAGATTAGATAGAAGTTTAGCTCCGTTTGTGGTGTTTTTATGGGGTGGGGGGGGGGTGGAATTGGGAATGCAGTTCAGGTTTGGCTGCGCTCTAACTATTGCTATTGAACTTGGGACAAATGAAAATGCGGGATTTTTTTTTTTTTAGGTTGTTAGATAATAAAACTCAATAAATTCTACATAATAATAGCCGAGGCCTAATTCAAAGAAACTAAACGATTTTTCCCCCCTGAAAGTTAAATAATAATGATAAAAGAATTGGCGTAAGGAGCTCGCTTCATTGCCTCCTGGTGCTAGCTGTTAACAGTGGCAAAGCTGCAATGAGGCAGAAAAATTACCGTACAACATGCAAAATCTACCTTATCCTGGCATCTGGACTACCCACCAAATCACCGTCATCAGACAATATCCTACAAATCATGTAATTTATTGTAACTTTCACCTGAAAACACGCTTTTCCTCAGACAATTTTACATTCTGATACCGGCCACTTTTGTACATTTTGCATGTATGGAAAGTGCGATACGACCTCCGGGCCCAGATATTTTAAGGGGACCCATCACTGTATCATCACTGGGATCTTGCCTTGTGTGGCAAGAATATTTTTTCTTGTGAATGGGAACCTCCGCTGTACCATCCTGGTCCCAATATGGAAGTGCCACTGGCTGTTAACAGTACTGCAAAATTTTATGCAAGCAAACTACTTTGCAGGGATGTGTATTAGATCCAAGTGATAACATTTAGAAATTTCCTTTAGGACTCCGAATGACGGTAGATTTTCAAAATGGCTGCCGGTGTAAGTTTTACAATTACATTAGACTATATGTTGGCTAAAGAGATGAGCTGTATAACTTTTCCAGCTAATTTTTAGTGCTTGAAAGCGCTAGTGATTTTTAAAAAAAATGTCCGGTTGAAAATGGGGGGGCCCCCCCCTTAAAAAAAATAAAAATGGCGTCCAAATTTCGAGTTTAAATTCAAGGTTACTTTATTACTATGTTGCACATCATCATTACACACTAAGCTGGAGCCTTTGTAAATCAGCGGAGTATGGATACTATACTAGATTGAACCATCACAGGTCTCAAATTTTGCTATCGAACCACTCTTGCGGCCGCTATCTTGAAAAATGGCGTTAAAAACGGTATTTTGCTTTCAACTGCTTAACCATTCATCTGACTGAAAGCAGGGGTGCATAAAATTCTTACTGAACAAAATTTCCCACGGACAGTTTCTTCAGGTTTTTCGAATTTCCACAGCCTTTTACTGTGTAGGCAAGCAATATTTCAGCAAATTTCCACTGTTCTCCAGAATTTCCCACGAACCTCGTTCGAACGTTCTGGCATATTCTGCACCCCTGACTGAAAGCAAACCAGTTGCATACTACGTGCAGAATAAAATCTCCTTCAGAAAAGGTACCATTCATATTTTGCGTAAAATGAATCCTATTGGTCCATATTTGTCATTTAATTTCTACTACGTACTTTATTTGTAGCATGTGTGGTTATTATAATTCCTGACTTTAAACCTCTGTGGCAGATATAATTAAGATAAATGAATGTAATTAGGCTTAGATGAAAGGTGGTGAGGTATATTTTCCAACAAGAGTACAAAAATGATTTATCATAATTAGGAGTTAAGTTAGTTCATGGTGTAGAATGATGGTTTCATCCTCTATTCACGACGAGTTAACATCCTTAAGTCACTGCAGTGGCAATCGTAATTAACATAAATAGGGATAGACGGATATTAATATCGGTATCGGATCTGTATCGGTGTTTATTTACAGATATTTTGCCGATACGACCATCTTCTGTGCGTAGAACCGCATGTATCCCACGAAGTGATCTGGACAGCAGCTCAGTGAATTTAACACGTTTACTGTTGGCTTCTTGCAATTAGGCCTATCTGCAGTGTGGACTGGGGTTTTTTTTTGGTCGGAGATATGAATGAGTTTGATTTTCTGACCTGTTGACTTTTTTTTTATTGTTATCTGTATCGGATCGGGGGGGGGGGGGATTGGTATCGGATCGGTCTATCCCTAAACATAAATAAATGGTTTGAATTAAGCTTAGATGAAAGGTGGTGATTTATATTTTCGAACGAGAGCAATAAAAAGGTTTATCATAATTGGGAGCTAACTGACTGCTGTTTATGCTGATTTATAGCATCTACTCACCACAAGTTACATCTTTAAACTGCTGCAATGGCAGTTCTAAGGAAGATAAATGGATTATTTTACCCTTGCTCCAATTTTCATATAAACCTAAATAAATCCCTATCTTGAGGCGAAATAGACGCAGAAAGCACAGTGCTACAGCATAAATAGCCGTAGCTCAGCTCCTAATTATGATAGACCATTTTTATTGCTCTTGTTGGAAAAGTCACCCTAACATCTAAGCTGTATTCAATCCATTTGTGTTAATTACAACTGCTACTGCAGTGGTTTGATGCTGTGTCGCGTGGTAATATAAGCAGACTTCAATTTGAAGTTTGAGTGCCATTTTGAAAAAAACCATAAAATAGCATAAAAGCATATTTTTCAACATTTTTGTAAAGTCACTATCGCTTTCAGCACTAAAAATTAGTTAAAACTGATTTAGTCACCCTCAATCGAAAAACCAGTGGTTCGGTAGAAAAATTTTGATTGACGTGCATAATCAAAATACATAGCACCAAAACTGTTCAAACTTTTAGCAAAAACTGAACCTTTACTAATCTTCTTCAGGCTACAGCCTACTTGCACCTTCACTCTTCCACACTACTACCCAACAGACATTTTTGTTGTAAGCATTCAAATGTCCCTCCACAGTTGGTCTTGAGTCAGCTAGCCTTGTTGCTGTTGGCACATTGTTGGGCTAACATTAACGTTTGTGTTATAGTCTTCTGTAATTGGGGCCTTAGAAAGAAAACTGCAATCTTTCCTCCATTATCTTGGTAAAATTCGGTGTCATCATTCTTCCAATTTGTGTGTAGGTTGACCCTTGTATATCGTATAGCCTAATTGATTCCTCTCTGCAACGATGTATAGCCATTGATTCCACGGCACAGAGTGCATATGAAATTCTACCCCAAAATAGGCTAACATATACCATATGCCAAAGCATGCTGTAATAAATGCAAGTAATTGTTGTTTCCTTGATAGTTTTGAATACCGAAAAATCGGTCGACTCGGCATTTCTACTTTGGTTCAAGTTCATGACTTATACTCACAGTTCGATCACGCAAAACCAAAAGTCAAAGATCTTCAAAGGTGTTCCCCTCGAAACTTGCGAATTTGGTTGTCGAAAATTCGCAAGTTTCGAGGGGAAAACTTGTGAAGATCTTTGACTTTTGGTTTTGCGTGATCGAACTGTGAGTATAAGTCATTGTTGTTCAATAAAATGTAAGAAGACTACAAACTAGTACAGTGAAACCACTTTATGACAACACCCAAAATGGTCTTTTAAAATAGAATGTTATTTCAGGATAGACCATAGGGCCAAAAAAAATTGTTTGGTTTGCATTACGCAGTTAAAAGAAGGAGGTAGGTCAGAAATTTTTTTACACTATATTTTTTTTTATTAAATCAGAAACTCCTACTTAAAAAATTGTAATTATTTTTTCATGCAATAAAGATACATTCACGTTCATTGTTCACGGTGGAACATTTTTCCCTTTTCCAGGAAGCGCTTGAACCATTTTTGTGTAGTACAATGAAGCGTCAAATTAGGGAGTGGATTTTTTTTCTGTAGAAAAAAAAAATGTTGGGTTGGCTCGTAAAAGTAGGGTCGGTCGGGTAACGCAAACCAAACAATCTTTTTTTGTTTGGCTTACGCTAGGCTGTAGCCGGGCGTCTGCTATAAGGTTTCTCATTGTACTGTTCAGGCCATTTGTAGTCATTTACTGAAGTCTCCGAATGACTCGCAATCATCATCTTGTGAATTACTAAAAAAGGCCAGTAAGCTAAATAAAGTTTATTAGCTTTGTTTCGGTTAGGTTGCGTTCGTTTTCGATGTGGCGTTACAACGGTTCCCAGTTTTAGGGGCGCTCCACTGGGTATGTCCCCAGTGTTATAATGTTCCACAGCTTTCTGTGACGCAGCTTTGTCTAAACATTTTTCTGGTGTTGGAATTTAGAAGGAAACAAGCTCTTTGAAGTGACAATTTTCATTTTTTTTTTTTGAAGCATGGCAAAGCATCAAAATCATTAAAAGCCTTTCTATAACTTTTTCCCCCCAATTACTTTATCCTCCGTAACATTTTTAAACTGCTTGTAGTAATAAGTACCGTACATGGCAACTACAGCTGATTTTAAAAATTTCCTTGTAATCCTGTATCCTGCAGGAGGGCCACTCCGTTTCACAAAAATTCACATATCGAACGTGCTCACACTTTCAAAATACCATCAGGTGAACACCCTTCTTTCCCCCCCCCCCCCCAAGTCTTTTCATACAAATATTCCAAATCACAGATCCCATGTTTCATGTGTTGCTTCAGACTCTTAAAACTGACATAGTGAAAATAAGAAACTTAACGCAAGCCATGTTTGTTTAAAAATGTAAGTTAAATGGTTTTTTTTTTTTTATAAATAACTTCAGAACGGGTGGAGCTAGAGAGTTGTGGTTTGCACCATTGGTAAGCTGGCGAAAAAAACCGGTTAAAATGGTGTATTTGAACGTCAAGTTTGGTCGATATTTAGCAAAATTATTGTTGTTTCCGCATATATCTAAAAAAAGTGCGGCTTACGGTAAAAAAAAATTGACAGCGATCATTTTCGTCGCAGCAGTTTCTCACACGGGGGGTATATCTGACTCTTCTGTGCATTCAGGCTTGATCTTGGCCATCAAGTGGGTTAAGGGCATGGTGCAGACAATAGTTGGACACTCTCCTAACTTTCCTGAAGAGCTATGGATCATTTAGGAGGTAGTTTAAAGAGAAAATCAGAGATTGGTGACACTCTTTTCTGTAACGTTATCGTTTACCTCTTTAGGCAGACATTCTAAAATAAATAGGCTTCACACGCACAAAAGAAAAAAATTAACATTATTAGCACAATTAGCATGTTGAAGATTTTTCACCCCTACCTTTCATGTTAAATAAGTGGTTGACATTTTAAAAAAAAGGATGAAATACTGTCTGTTGTAACGCCAACTAGCAGTGCAAATTTTCATTTTCAAAGATTCCTTTCATGACAACTTTTAATATATTTTGCCTTACTACACTTACAGATGCTAATGGCGCACGTATCGAGGTTCAGAAGCCAATTGTCGAACTTGATGGTGATGAGATGACGAGGGTGATTTGGGAGAAAATAAAAGAAAAGGTTTGTATACCAAAAAAAAATGTAGGTTATTTCCTGTAAGTTAACGTTCACTTTACACTAAAGGTGCGCCATACAAATTTAGAGACTGGCAGATGGTATTAATAGTTTTTGCTTTAAACTTTTAAATTACTACTTCTGGATGAATTATAAAAAAAAAGGTGGAGTTGACAAAATGATTGAGTCGAGCAAAGTCATTGTTGTATATTGTTAGCAAGAACAGAAGACAAAGTTCTGTTAAGAGTCAGAGCTTAGAAAGCTTGGCAAGTAGCCTAGGTGTCATCAGCGACTGGGCGTGTGTTAGCGGCTAGGGAAGGGGAGAGAGCCGAGGAAGGGTCACAAGGGTGTGATGTCCCCCTGGTCTTGGGAACACCAAGACCTGACATGTTGCTTGCCGGGCCAGTGTTCAACCATAAGTTAAACATGTGCAGCCCGATTCCCTGCGTGCCACGCCTCCAACTCGCACCCACAACTTGTAGGTCGTGTACCTACTCGCACTTGCGGCCTGCTCTTCAAGTGGCCATAGCGATTATCGTTATCCTGTTCGCAAATTATTTCAGAGTTCCAACACTTCTTTTGTAAATATGACATAAATAACCTGTTTGCTTGCCAAAATTGTGATGTTCCCTTGGTGCCTGGATCAGGAACACAACGCATTGAATTGACAGTGAGCCGATGTAAAATGATTAATGGTGATTAATTGGAGTTACAATAACACCAACTAAATGTGTAGGAACGAGCCATGATCAAGCAACTCACACTTGCTTTACTAAGGGATGTAGCTTTATGGGCTTTTAGAAGGGTTTAGATGGGCTCTGACTGCCGGCAAGCCAAGGAAGGATGGAAGATTCATGGCACGGCTTGGGGGCAGGAAAGGGGGAGAAGCAGTATTTAATTTGACTGCCCATCCAAGTTCAACTGCGTGTAGTAAAGAGGCGGGGGGGGGGGGGGGGGGGGGCGGGACGAAGAGGAGGATGGGAAAAAGGGGAGGGACAGGATGGGGAAGGGGGGAGAAGTAATTCCAGGTAGAAAAATTACCCTTCAAACCAAGCACCCAACAAATACCGCTAATTCAAACTCCAGGCAAAGCTGGGTATGACTGTTAGCAAGAATTCTTACTGTCAGAAAATAAAAAATAAACGAAAACTTCTAAAGACTAACCTTGTGCAAAATACCCTTATCTGAGAAAGAAAGTGTTCCAATGGGGTGAAAATCATCAGATTAGTCTATCTTTTATTCTCACAAGGCCAGTCTTTATAAGCAGACTCTGCATCGTAAACTTCTGGATGAAGTTAGGAAAATGTCCTGAAAGGTAATGTTCCATATCAAATTGTGTTAACCTTGTGCTTGTTGATGTATGACATCTGTTTACTATTACGCTGTGTTTGCATGTGGTTTATTTGTTCAGTCATATGTACGCAAACTGAACTCCTGCTGTAGGCATTGTAAGAAATTGAATAGCTTGGTTAAAAATGCCACAGCTACCAGTATTGCGAGAAGTATTTAAAAACAAAAACTGAATTTTTTCATAAAGGTGTGTAAAAGAATTTGTCATATTTGTTGTAGTGATGTCAACAAACCTGGGCAAATCTGAGGAATACGTTGCCTAACAAATATACGGAAATAGCAGTTTGTGACCACGCCACTTTGTTTTGGGCCCAATTACTATGGCTCTACATTTAAATCCTACGATAAAATTGCAGGCTATTCTGTAAATGGGGCAGGTTTATATGGAACCTGGAAGAGTATGGGAATAAAGGAGCAAAACAAATCTGGTAATGTTAAATTAAACTGTAAGTTTGGGTTGTATTCACATTAACATCATGGTGTTCAAAATTTATTTGCACACGATTATGACCTAAAAATACATGAATGAATACTGAAAGCGTTCTGGCTTCAATGTTTCAGAACCCTATAAACTATCTTCTGGCATTCTTGCTTCTCTGTAGCACACTGCTCAAAGTTGCTCCCATCATCTACGCCTTTGTAGGCATAATGTGTTTGATCCCTGCATCATCCAACCAGTGTGTGGTTACGCAGACGACCCTCATACATCTTCATGACTTGTCGCATGGCACATCGGTGCATACCTGATGTTTTTATTTATTTCTTGAAAATTATTTCAGGTGTTTCCTAGGGATGGGTCAGTAACCTAAACCGATTTGGATTTTGTGTCAGTTTTTCAGTACAGTGTTCGACAAATTGATTTGTTTTTTTTAAATAATTATCATTTTCTGTAAGTAATTGGTAGCAAATTTCCTACTCATTGAAAAAAGGAAAAAGTAGCAGAAATGTTGAGACTGCCAGGCCCATGGTCAATGATGCTGCAGAAAGTGAAATGAAGAGTTAGTTGGAGCTAGTAATACTACTGTTAGTAGAAAAAAAATTGGGTTTTGGGTGAAGGTGACAAAAACTGATACCAATACCACGATTTTGTTGGCACATCAAAAAATGAAACCGACCCATCCCTAGTGTTTCCCCTTACGGAAGTTGGCCTGTATTGATTTTGTATACTGCTAGTGAATTTTTAGGATTACAGGCAGCTACACAAACAGCACCATCATAATCTTTCTAGCCTACCGCAGCCATTGAAAAATTCAACTACCGTACTAAGACCGGGAAGTGGTGTGTAAGATCAACTGCTGAAAATACTGTAGGTGCGATATAACTACACGTCCAAAAAGCTATAAGAAAGAGTTTCGTAACGTCAAAACTGTGTAGCTGCCTGTGATCTCTTAAATGTGTTGGCAGTACACAAAATCAACACTAGCCACCTCCCTTACTGGGATATACCAGAACTCCATTTCCAAGAAAGAATTAAAAACCTCAGGCTTAGCCTGGAAGCCTACGCCATGAAATGAATATACGCTGTCGAGGGAGAAGCCACCTAAGAGAAAAGCGTTGCCGAGAGGCAAGAATTCCAGAATGAAAAAGCTTGTAGGTTTCAGAAGCGTCGAACTTTTAATGTTTATTCTCATATTTTTGGACCGTAATTGCGTGTAAGTAAATTTTTAATGTCATGATAAGGAAATTGGTGTACATTCTTTAACGATTACTGTAATTTTGGTCTGATCAGCCCTGGTGTTGAGAAACAAATTATGGACATATGTTATGCCAACTGTTCACCAAGTAAGTTAGCTAATCTGGTCTGGGATGTGTGTGAATCCTGTGAACTGAAATACTGTATGTGGAAGAATTAGAAAATATCAAATTAAACCTAAAGGGTGCCTTCACACCTCGCCACTCAGTGGCGGTTCATCGGTAGCGCAACTTGAATTGTCTGTAGCACCTAGCTCTTCTGTGGTGCCACACGTTTGGTACCTCTACTCAGTTCTATGTTCTGCTAGAGTGGTGCCTCTCGAAAGCGCCACTGAGTGGAGACGTGTGAAGCGAGCTTTATTCCCGTTAAAGCAACATCCGGCCTGCCTTATAATCTTCCGCCTGCCTTATAACAGCCACGCACATACCAAAGCCACGGTCAACTGAGACAGTAGCTTCGTTCCTCGCTGCGACGAATGCAGCTGCTGTCTCAGTTGGCATTGCACCTAATAGATAATCCAGCGCGAACGCATTGATAGTGTTGTCAAAAACCGGAATGTATCGGGGAAAATTAGCTCCGGCCACTAGCCAGCTGGCGATTAAGTGCTGCCATTTGGCGACTAAAAATGTAGCGCTAGCGGCCACTTTGGTCACTTGTAATGACAAGCATGACTGCATTTAAGAGCTTCCCACTTTTGATGGAAAAAAATATGCTAAAGTTATTTAATTGTGATTGTTTGATGGAATCCTTAATGTCTTCAAATTAGCTTTTTAAAGTTATTTGTTAACAGTTCCAAGCGTATTAATGAAATCCAAAATTACTACCATCAAAAACATTTGCATTTGTTCTTCAGATTCGGTAATAAAGAGGACTATGGCTTCTGACGCCCAGTTTGTTCACTGCAGCTGGGGTATAATCGATTTAAAAAGTAGGCCTAGTCCCCCCCCCAAAAAAAAATGTGACAGTTTTTGTTTCGTGACAAGGAAGGAGTGGCAGGCTCTCCTTTGTGTCGACTAACATTTTCTAGTGGCGACTGAACTTTTGTCATCTGCTAGCCACTGGACGGTACGTCAAAAGGTTAATTTTCACCTATAGTTGTAACGTACCACTGTTTAACAAAAACCTTCCTTACAAACAGTTAAACAGCAAGAAAATATTTAATAATTTATTACAAAAGGTAATGTTTACCTTTTATATAGCCGGACTGTTCCTTGTGTTTAGCATCTAGCCACACGCTCAGAGGATTTTTAATACAGATATGAGAAGAAAAACCAGCTATTTGGTTTTTCAAGCGGGTTGGGGTTTTTCGGGTATTTTTCCGAGCAAACCCTGGAGTAGGGCAGTCACCAACTGTTGAATTTCATTTGCCAAATGATGAGCCAAGACCAACATTCAACCTTTACTGCCCAACGGCCTGTATAGTGGACGGCTACTGAACAGCAAAAAAACTAAGTCCCAACGCGCAACTCGAGCTTTGTGAGGGTTCCCCAGGGAACCCGAGCAAAGCGAGCAGCAACAGCCCGGTGGTCAGCGTCCTCGCCTCCAAATCAAGTGAATGCCGGTTCGAATCCCGCAACTGACCCAACTTACAAAAAATGCATCCAGTTTGACATGGGCATTAAAGGATTAAAGAAGAATATTGACCCGATTTTATATTAGCCTACAATGAAGAACACCACACGTGTGCATCCCTGTTAGTGCAAAGGAGAAACCAATGTTGGGATTTGCATGGTAGACTCCCCCCCCCCCAAAAAAAAAATACAACTTTACATGCACTTTCATTGGTCACCAGGGATCTCCTAGCACAGGGATCTCCAACAAAATACAGAAATGATTTCCCTGAGTTTCCATGTTTTACAGAGTAGTTGAAGTCAATTTCCAGGCTGTTTGGCCGTCATTTTAGGAGGGACATTTTTTCCACACATTTTACTTGTTTTTACGGCCCAGTCAGTGCATACGAGTAGACCGATTTAACAAACTTTAAGGTATTAACACAGAATTACAAGGATACATTTTATTTTGGTACAATGTCTTAACAAAAAATGTGTGTTTGATGCACTTTGGAATGTTGGGCTAGGCCTAGACGTGTGGCTTCGTTTTTTCCCTGAGTTTTCCAGGTTTTTTTTGTGAAAAATGGGAGAATTCTGAGTTTTCCCTTAGTTTCGAAATGTAGTTCAAATTTCCTGAGTTTTCCAGATTTGTGAGAACCCTGTGCCAGGATCCTTTTTTTTTTTTTGTATTTAGTGTAGGAGATTTCTTTAAACACAGTCTATACTACGTCATTTAGACGCTTTATCACCATTGTCCACCCCCCCCCCCCCCCAAGTGAAGAGTTGGATAGGGTACAGTATTGTACATATATGTATAGGGGAACGGCCACTAGCCAGCTGGCGATTAAATGCTGTCATTTGGCGACTAAAAATTTAGCACCAGCCGCCACTTTGGCCACTTGTCATGACAAGCATGACGACTGCATTTAAGAGCTTCCCACTTTTGATAACAAAAATTCTGCTAAAATTATTTAATTGTGACTGTTTGATGTAATCCTTAATGCCTTCAAATTAGCTTTTTAAAGTTATTTTTTCAAATTCCAAGCGTCTGAATGAAATTAAAAATTACTACCAACAAAAACAATACTACTGATGCCCAGTTTGTTTAACTGCAGCTGGGGTATAATCAATTAAAAAAAGTAGGCCTAGCCCCCAAAAAATGTGGCAATTTTTGTTTTGTGACTAGGAAGGAGTGGAGGGCTCTCTTTTCTGTCAACTAAAATTTTACTGTGGCGACTAAACTTTTGTCATCTGCTGGCCACTGGCCGGTACATCAAAAAGTTAATTTTCGCCTATACTGGAATGATTCTTATATTTTAAAATCACAATTAGGGATGCACCGAATACAAAATTTGCCGAATACCGAATATACAACCAAATACTCAACTTACCGAATACCGAATAGTTAAACTACCGCATACCGAATATACAACCGAATAGTTAAACTGCCAAATACCGAGTACCGAATTATTCGGTTTTGTGCCGAATAATGGCCGAATAGGCCGAATACCTGTAATTTAAACATATTTGATCATTTTTTCTTTCTTTTAGAAATGTCAGAAGCCAATTCCTCACAAACCAAAAACTAAATGCTTAGCTAAACGTTCTTACATTCACACAATTACATAAATTTATACAAAAAAATATACTGCCGAATACCAACAAATCTTAACACTATTCGGCCGAATACCGAATATTACCATTCGGCCAAAACCAGTATTAGGCCGAATACCGAATATTACCATTCGGCCAAAATCAGTATTCGGCCGAATACCGAATATCACTATTCGGCCAAAATCAGTATTCGGCCGAATACCGAATAGCACTATTCGGCCAAAACCGGTATTCGGCTGAATACCGAATACTTGAATTTTTGGCCGAATACCGAATAATATTTGGTGCATCCCTAATCACAATTTATAATTTTATAGACTAGTGTCTTGTAATTCTGCTTCGGCAATCTATTGAAATAATTAACTTTAATTTTTACTACATTAGTCTTTTAGATTTTTGTTCGCATAGTAATTACTAGCAAACGATTAAAATTAGTCTGCGCGCACACAGATAAAACTTCCAAGTTCATTGTAGGCGTGCAAAGAATCATATGCGTTCTTCTTTCCCGAATATTCAACAGAACATCTCCTAGACATCACATTTTAAAACGGATTTTTAGCAAGGGAAAGACTAACGGTAACTAAATAGACCTTTGGGGACGTACTTGATGTGGAGGATCGAGAAAAAGGGCGCTGGGAGGTATATGTCTTTAATTTTAATACATTTAATCATTATTGCAATTTTGGTTTGATCACCCACGTACGCCTACTTGATTAAATTTACAGGCAGAATGCCAAGTGTTCAAATTTGTTTGTCTGGGAAACCTGGAAAAATTAGAAATTTTAAAAACAAAAATATCCTATGAACCCTGTGCACTAAAGTAACTTTCCTTTATTTTAATTATTTTCTTTTAATTAAGAGTCCATCAGTATGTTCAGCTGAGCATTTGTGTCATGTTCCTGTTGACTTCTTCGACGACAGCAATTACCCACAACAGGCCATTCTATTTTAAGCCGAGTGGCCAGATCTTTTTTTTTCCTTCTCCAGCGTTACTTTGTTGTGAGGTTTCTTTATGGCCTTGGTTGCTTCACAGCAAAAGACAAACTAACACAGTTTGTGTTCTGTTTTGTCAACGTCAGTTGCAGCTCGAAATTCACTTGTTGCGTGAACTTAATTGCTGGGACAAAGATGCCTGGTGTAAAAACAGTAACCAGAGCATTTGTTGAATTTTAACTTGTTTAAAAATATGCTAGAGTTGTAACTACAACATTGATGCCACCTAGTGAAAAAATGATAATTTGAGCTCTTCAGTAAAAGTGTGAAAAATTGACCAGATTGGTGAAAAAACTTAAAATTTCGGATTTTTTGATAAAAAAAAAATTGCATCATGCAACAAACGATAACCGTGGTAATATAAAATGTAGTTTGCTTCTACTAATTTGATTCATCTGCTTTTACCTCAAAGAAACGGTAAAAAGGAAAGTAGTACACCAGCTAAGGAATAGTTTGGCCACAATTCTGAACTTTAGACTTATAACTACTCCTTTATTGTACTTTATTTGTGCCAGTTATTGCTACATTAAAGAAATAGCCTTGTGGCCTACCTATTCCTATACCTACTTTTGTGGATTACAGTTCAGTGCATTATGTAGTGGTAGAAGTTGTCCGGATATTCCTGAAATTCCGGATTTTTGAAAATTTGTTCTGAAATGTCCTTATTTTTCATTATAATGTTCTAAAATTTATCGAAATTCTAAAATTAATCGCATTTAATAAGAAGGAATTATTGTCTAAGCCTTCATTTTTGTACTGGCATAACAAATACGGTAATATATACGATAAAGCACTAGCACTGTATCGTTCACAAAATTGGAGAGAATGCTTTCTTATGTATGGATCTTGGCAGTTGCTAAGCAATGTGTTCAGTCAGCCATCCACCATTACCTGTCATCATTGACTTGTATACTATCACACGTAGTAATATAGCCGCCTGTCACACGGCTATCACTACCGATAACGTTAGGTCTGTGTCTTTTGAATGGTGTATCCCGCTGTATCGGGTCTACCAGTTATATTTCGATGACAGGAATCCCGGCAAAAGCGGTACCGGCATGCATTAGAACCCAGTTATAAACAGTGCCAGTTATGAATTGTGAGCTAAACAGTTCGTAGAAGAATAAACCATTCGATTTATGTAAGCATTTTAAGTAAAGATGTCGTCAAAACCGTTACTAGTGATCGTTATTCCACCTAGGCCTAAAACAAGATATGATCAGGGTTGGTAATAATCATGATTATGGTATTTTAAAATAATCTAATAATCAGAGTTTAATAACATGCAAGTTTACAACTATAATTATGACATAGTTTAAAGTTGCTAGAGTTTACTCAATTACTTGCTTGGCAATTGCTACTGCCAAAATGCCAATACCTATACATCTCTTTTCGATTCCCAGAGGTTATGTCCAGCTAGGTTCACACCGAGGTTGAAGTGTGTGGGTTTTAAGTATTAAAACCTGATCACCACGTGTACATTTCAATATCACAGTATTAATACTTAGTCAAGTTGGTGCAGGTGTTATAGCGTACAGTACTTATACATTCCTTACATATGAGCCGATTAAATGAACAGTCATGTCAGGTGCAGTTGCTAATTGCCTCGTAGAAGTACATAAGTTGCAAAATCTTTAGTTTTTCCTTGGATTTAAGGGTTTAAATGTTGCCATTAATTTTCCTGTTTTAGTTGTTCCTAGTCGCTAGTGTATTTTTGGCATTTTTTGCACAAATAAAAGACGTACATTCCATGACTGCAGAAGATTCGACAGCAGTGGATTTTATTTTGGTTGTTTAAGTTCTTTTGTAATTGTGTGTCAACAGTTTTGTACCAACCTGGTCCTTGATTATAATCAGGTGAATTTCAATTTTAATCAAGTGATTATGATCGACATTATAATCAATGATTATAATCATTCCTTTTTTAAAATGTCACATCGCTTACTTTGAAAATTCGAGTCCATGTTTACGTTTTGTACGCTTAGATTTCAAAGTAAAGGATATTTACTGTTCCTGATGAAGACAGTCGTTCTGAGCCCTCCAACTCCAGAAAAACCTGACGGTCGGAAATTTACAAGGATATTGGAACGGTAAATATCCTTTACTTTGAAATCTAAGCGTACAAAACGTTAACACATAATCACTCCATTATAATCATAACCCTGGCTATGATAGACTATAAAAATACAAATTGCGAAACATAAATTTACACTAAATTTTATTTTATTTATTGATTGATTTTATTTGCCCCCGATACTCCCAGAGTTTGTTACCTGTCATCTTTATTTTCAACAAAATCCCTGTTTAAACAAACAACCCAAATATACCTTTTTTATTAGTAGGCCAGTGGAATTGTGCCATTACCTTGAAATAATTAGTACAAAGATGAAACCGACGGCATTCGTCCCTGAAAAGTGTCACATAACATCAAAATTATACCAAAAATGGTATATATCAAAAATGGTATTAAAACTAAAATAACATATAACAACATATATCTAAGTTAGGCAACAAACATAACATCAATTCAATTGTTGAGGTTGTAAACCATTGTAGCGCGACACAATAGCGTCGGTGTCTTGTATCCTGAAGCATAGTTGGGCGCATTTTAGGTACTTGGGGAAAAATAATAATGCGGTACAAAAACTTAAATTGTGTTGAAATCGAGAGCAATGACCCACCTGACAAAAATTCGTGTAGGAATGCCAGCTAAGCTGCTTTCAATGCAAAATCTGACCCTCAATAACATTGAAAATGTGTTACTACCTAGCTAGCTAGTCCGCTCATCTCCATGTTAAATCCCATAGAGTGATTATTCAATGCTACCGAGATAATGGGAAAGCTTCCAGACATGAAATTGGACGAATGGGTTCAGTACAGTACGAACTGCGTACCTTTTACGATTTGGAGCCTGGGGGCGTGGATGGCGTAGGCGGGCGCGTAATTACGAAAATATCATTATAACCATGGTTAGTATTGTCGTCATCGTCTCTCATTGGACAGCCAAAGTTTGGACAATGAGAACGTGTATACTGACGTGCGTATCTAGACACACACTAGTGTATCACGATAAATTGAAACAACGTTGCAAAGAAATTATATTCACGAAAAATAAACCAACTGTAAAAACAAAGCAAAATAGACAAAGCCAAACACTGGTAAAGAGGCCACCAAGTTGAGAGTGGTTCGGCCCTTTAAAGGAGTGATATCAACACACCAAAACATTTGCCAACTTAATCGCACCTAATAATACTTTGGACGTTAAATGAAAACTTGAACATTGCTACCGAAAGTAGCAGTGTTCTAGTTTTCATTTAACCTTCGAATTATTAAGCAATGCGATTAACTTGGCGAATGTTTTGGTGTGTTGATATCACTCCTTTGAAGGGCCGAACCATTCGGAACTTAACGGCCCCTTTTACCAGTTTTGGTTTTTGATTTGATTTACATTATAACACATAATAACATATAACAAATAACATATCAAAATTATACCAAAAATGGTTGGTGGAAGATGGCTTTTGCGTCTGAATTCGACACTTATGCTCTTGTTTATTGAAATAACGAATGTAGTTTCCAATGGTACAAATCACAAGCTACAACTGTTCTGTAGTTATTTCGCCCCCCAAAAATTTAACTTAACAAACAAACATGGCCATCAAGATAAGAAAAATTGCTGCTCACTACTAATTTAACAGGACTAATGTTAAGTCGCAACATTAGGTGCTTGTCTGTTGATTAATTAATAACAACATTTTCACATCTTCACAGGTCATGAATTGTGCAGAAACATTTGGCTTGTGTGCACTTTTTAATTTTTTTGGTTGGGGCTTTTTTTCTGGGTGCGGCTTAGCTGTAAGCCCAGCTTATATGCGAGCCAATACGGTAATTATGGAAATATTAGTTTAACGGCATGGAGCGTCAGGCTGGCTGAGTCATGCAAGCTCCCTTCCCCCCAAAATGTAAAGTGGGCGTATTCTTCTCTTCCCCCCCCCTCCCTACCACCACCACCACCACCACCACCCAAAGATACTTTCTCCCCAGTCACTTCCATTTAGGTGGGTTCCAATTTAATTTATTCAATAAACATTGAAATGCATCGATATAAATAAATCAACAAAAGAAAAAGCAGCTTCGTAACAATACTCGTAATTCGTACTATCTGCAAAATATTAACTTTCAGTATGTGCTTAATCGGATCGATTTTGCTTATTTGCCGCGATTTTTAAACCCCTTTAATGTTTAAATCCTCAATGCGTTTTGAGTTTACAAAGTTTAGCGAGTCTACCGCCAGGATCGCTCGCGGCGTGGCCTTATCAATAGATATAGGGCTGTTCTCAATCATGCCGTTTCGGGTATTCCGGGTGAAAACACGGGAGTCCATTTTGCTTGCTTTGAATCGCGTCATGAGTCCCTCTTTTGTGTTCCTGCATTTTATCCTGGAGAAATAGTGGGTGTCTCGACACCCAATCCATGTTGGAATACGAAGGTTTGTCTAATGTGAAATATTTTTTAGAAAGTTCATTAACTTGCGTTACTAACCTGAATGGATTAGGCCTAATAACTCAACACGTACTTGAAGGTAAGTATTTTAGGATAGTAAAAACTAATTTTAATCAGTTTTTCAAATTCAAAGTGCTCTTGCAAACTCTCTATTAGACTGAAATGGACATGGTTCTGATATTCTGAAAGGTAGGATCATTCTTTCCATCATTCCTAACCAAAATTGTTTAGCTTAGATGGGACCATCCTACGCCTGCCTGAAGGTGAAGTGGTAATGTTGTAGCGGCAAAAGAGTATAGTGATTTTTGAATTCAAAGTGCTCTTGCGGGCTCTCTAATAGACCGAAATGGACGTGCTTAGAATATTCTGAAAGGTGATGATCTATTCTTTCCATCAAGCCTAACTGAAATTGGTTAGCTTAGACTGGGACCATCCTATGCATGCTTGAGGATGAAGTGGTAATGGCGTAGTGGCAAAAGCGTGTAGTGATTTTCAAATTCAAAGTGCTCTTGTGGGCTCTCTAATAGACCGAAATGGACATGCTTATGATATTCTAAAAGGTGATGCTCTAGTCTTTCCATCAATCGTAACCGAAATTGTTTAGTTTAGACAGGGACCCTCCTATACCCTTTTAAAGGTGAAGTTGGAATGGCTTAGTGGCCTTCGATTTCAAAGTGCCATTGTAATACTCGTATTTGTATTTGTATCTATGCTACGCAGTATTGGTATGATTGATGGAAAGAATAGATGCCACCTTCAGAATATCCTAAGCATGTCTATTCCAGGCTATTAGAGAGCCCGCAAGAGCTTTTTGAAATCGAAAATTGCAATATACTTTCGCCGCTATGCCATTACCTCTTAATCATTTTGGTCAGGATTGATGGAAAGAATAGATGTTCATTTCTGGCTATTGGAGAGCTCGTAAGAGCACTTAACACTGAAATTCACTACAACACGCAATTAAAAAAGGAGTGTTCTCGCTAATTAAGGGTGATATATTTAAAATATGATTTTCGGATGCAATGGTTAATTTTACGTAGAAGATGTATATCACTTTTCCTGTCCAGTATTGTTTGTTGTGTTTCGCATTATGCGTTTGATTTGTTGACGGTTAAGGAGTTACAGTTAACCCTTTGCGCGCCACTTTTTATTCACAAATAAACCATCCCTGGCCATAATTTCCCGGTGTTCAGTACAAGGACTGACATAGTCCGCTTGGTAAAATTGTTAAAAACTGTGTAACAAACTTTTTTATGTGCAATTTGTTGTGTTTTAATGTAAACAAATGCACCCATTTTTTGGTAGCAGGATTAACAGCACATAGGCTTCCAAAAATTACGAAAAAAGTTCTTAAACTTACAACAAAACCGTCAAGAGAATTAAATGGACGTCATATGACGTTTGTGGCCTCCCAGAGACATTTATTGAGGACGTCATATGACGTTCGTGGCCCACGAAGGGTTAAGGGTTAAATCACCTTCTCCCCCCCCCCCCCCCCTCATGCTATCATACCTACTTCGTTACCAACCATGTGCACCCATAGCAACTTTCATGCTTTTCGTGCAAAGTGAACAATTACTTCAATTTTGGGCCCTATACAACCCTATTATTTCCATTTTAAGTGTCATTTAGACAGTC
Source organism: Lithobius niger (assembly GCA_023313725.1). Classification (NCBI taxonomy): domain Eukaryota; kingdom Metazoa; phylum Arthropoda; class Chilopoda; order Lithobiomorpha; family Lithobiidae; genus Lithobius; species Lithobius niger. The sequence continues at coordinate 31,623 of JAHWFP010049210.1, read as the reverse complement.
TTTCCACTAAGGCATTAGTACCACTTCCGGTAGTTACTTCCAGTTATGTTTGGTCTCTTTGGTAAGGTAATTTCAAGAACAATAAATGCTGGGGGTATAATTTTGCTAACTGTGAAAGGGAATTCAGTAAGTCCATAAATAGCAGTGAAAGTGTCCGATTCAGGTGCAATTTTGAAAAAAAATGTTGTCTTTCCACCAACCATATTTTGGTATACTTTTGATACGTTATTTACAACAATTTTCAAGGGTGAATGCAGTTGGTTTCATCTTTGTACTAATTATTTCAAGGTTTGGCCAGTTCTTTTGCTAATTTAATGTGTTGGAGGAGGCACCTGAAATGTGTGTTAAAATGATCACGTCTTCACACGCCCCCACTGAGAGGGTTAACTCCACCACCTCCCCCCCACCTCCCAAAACTCGGAATTGATACTAAAACAAAGGCAAAAGCAAGAGCCCAGTAATTCAAGTTTACCAATGTTGAGCAGTGTAAGAAAATACTAAACCATCATAAAACTCTCGTTAAGTCATTTGCTTGCTCTTACTCATCACCAAGATGGAAATTTCTGAGTCCAAACAACACTCGACAAATAATTTTACCAGCTCCACCTGAAATAAAAATGTTAACGTACAAAGCAAAATACAAAGATAAATTGCTAGCATTTGCAGCTAGCATTCTGCCTTAACTCTGGACAAAATTTAGCGTACATTACTGAAGTAAATATTTGCAGAAAGCATGAAACTACAATCTTAAGGTGACGGTGTTATCTCCACATTGTTACCTTGTAGCATTTTATGGGGGGGGGGGGGGTTGACTATTTACGGTGCCATAATGCTTACTTATGAACCAGCATGGTAATTTCAGAAAGTAAGTTGCATAAAGTAGAATTTGTTCTTTCAGTGCTCCATTTCAAGCTTTTGTTACGCCGTTGTGTATCGGATAGACGGGACAGTTTAGTTATGGTAATGCTTTTTTATTTTGCAGTTGATCTTTCCATATGTAAAGATGCAGTGTCTATATTACGATTTGGGTTTGCCTAACCGAGACGCCACTAATGACCAGGTGACAGTAGATGCAGCTCTTGCAATTAAGGAGCATAACGTCGGAATCAAGTGTGCCACCATAACACCCGATGAAGCTAGGGTGGAAGGTAACCTAAAAGTTTCACATGACTAACTTTATGTTTGCAGGAATATTCAAAATTTTCAAACACTACACACCTAACATTCATCGGTGTGTAGAGGCCCAGGCTATGAAGTGAGATTGCCTTTTTTTTTTCTTCACCCACTGCACACCTAACATTGCAAATGCCTCAGCCATGAATCTAAGGTTCCTTTTTTTTTCTCTTTTGAGGGTATCCTGGAAGAGAAATGTATTATTCAACTGCATTGATCACTTAAAGGCTAAAGGAAAAACTTCAACATTGCTACCATGAAGTTTTTCATTTGATATCTGTGGTATTAGTTGGTGGAATTAAAATGACAAATGTTTTGGTCTGTTGATATAGGATAACTGTGTTGAAAGGGCGAATCTTTCTCAATTTTTACCAGTTTTAGTTTTTTGTAAATCACGTCTTACTGATACATCACTTCACCTCTGATTGATACATCACTTTGAAAAGCTATAAAGTTCTTGTTATACCGCAGTCGTATGACCAATTTAGTTTTGTTAGTATGAGCAATACTATAGAAATTAATATGAGTGGTGACAGACTCCAGCTAGTTACTAGGTAGTTAGCCAATTTACACTTATTTGGTATCCGATTTTGTGTTAAAATCCAGTTCAAAGGCATTCCCACATGGATTTAATTCTGTCAACAAAACTTCAGCTTTTGTACCGCAATATTATTTTTATCCAAACCTTGAAATGTGCCAAACTATGGTAATAATATAAGACTCAAGGAAGATTGAGTCAAGCTATTCTGTGTCGAGCCGCCTTGGCAAACACACACACAAGCTATGCTCTGGGAACCTTGCATGTGTGGATATATTTAATCGTATTTACAGGCAGTGGGGGGACTCTGAAACAATGCATTAATGTTTTGTTGACTGTAAAGCGTGCTGCATGTGCTCCTTGACAATTAAGGCCGCGTACACGCTGCTCATGTGCAGCACTAGGTATCTGGATCTTGTTAGCATTGCCATCAGAAGTGTCAATCATGTAGCAAATGAATGGATTTCGGAGTGTGAGAAGCCGAGAAGGATAGAACTGACATATGAGATGGGTAAGAGAGAAGATTCAGATCGGCTCTGGAAAAGTGGCTTTGAATCCTACCTGCGGAATGAAAAGGGTCTGAAGACAAGTGCTTTTGAAGAAGCATGGTTCACCCCAGCAGCAAGATTAAACAGGAGGAGGAGTGAGCTTTGTTTTCTACGACATGGGTAAAGCATCTCCCCAACAGCCATGAAGGAGTGTATATAAGTCCAATGCAATGACTGCGAGTCTGTATATATTAGAGAGACGAGAAAAGGAGTGAGGACGAGGTTAAAACGGCACATGGCAGACACCAAGAATGAAGCGTTGGAGAACAGCATCGCAGCACGTCGCATGGAGACTAGGCATGAGATCGGATAGGAGCATACGTCCACGTTGCTAGTTTCCATGTATCGGTTGATTGTCATTTGAGAGGACTAGAAGCATTAGATCTTGAGCAACTTCTCCAGAACAATGCCGTTTCTTTGTTGCCAAAACATCTTAACCTGATAATTTAGCATTACATTCCTCGAATGTGATGTTCCCCTGGAGGTTTCTTCTGGTGCGCAGGCGCCTGCTTGCATATCCCTACTGCGCATGTGCGTGGCAGTACTCCCTTATAAAAGCGAGAGCGCGGACACTTTCGACATTCATTTTTCCTCCTAAGGTGTCTCCATGCCACCTCGCGCCGCAGTTCCCCTGTCTTTCGCACGGAAATTTGGATTCCACCCGATGATGGCCGCCGCTCCCGGTGAAACTCCCACTTCGCTCGCCGCTCCCTCACATGCTCTCCTTCGTCCGCAAGCTACTGCTTTCACCCTCGGCGATCGCTGGATCTCCGCCCTCGACCTCGCCGCCGTTGGCCCGATGCCTGCTGAAGCACCACTTTCAAGCCTCAATGTGTTCACGGACTCTCCCTTGTAGCCCGGCCAGCGCACACCGCCAGCCGAGCCGTTGGACCTTGGCTCTACAAGAGGACTTTCAACGGGCGAAAGTCATCTACCGTGAAGCCAAGAAATCCCTTCAACAAGCAACGGCTGCTTTTCGCTCGCCTGCCCGTAATTCTCCTTTGGATTTATCGTCCAACTCAGCCCGAATAGGTAGAAGTGTCTCCCATAGCAAAGTCCGGAACATAATCCAGGAGACGGTCCGTGTGATACAAGACAAACCCATGCCGCCTCCCTCTTGCACGTCCTCCGGTCGACTCGCTCATACACAAGCCTGGATAACCTCTGCCTCCAGCCGTGACTCCCGTAAATGGGACTCGATGTCTCCCTCGGGCGCCCTCAAGAAACGCAAGCTGTCTTCTCCCTCTCGCCCGCAAGCTTCCCCGGCTGCCGTTCCCATGGGTACAACTGATGCTCTGTAGCCGGCCGCTCCAATTTCATCCACTTCCCGGACGCCGACGCCGACGACCTGACTTTTTCCCTGGCTTCACTTTTAAAGACGGTCGAAGAGATCATTCCCGACTGCTTTGTTTTCAAACCGTCGCAGTCAACCGACGCTCCCGTGATTAACCGTGGTCTTAAAACTGGCTTCGGCTCCGCCCTTAGGGACAAAGACTCAAAACCTCGCAACCTACTTGGGCAATCCACCACGCTGTTAACATGCCTCCTCCGGAATGAAGGTTCCCTGCTCGGCAAAGGCGACCCCCTCGTTCTCGACAAGGAACCACCACCACCTCGACCAGGCCGTGAAAGCAGTTTCTTTCACCCGCTAGGCGATGGCGCCACTAACCCGAATAACTTCGCAGCCTACCCCGAGTGTGAGTTCTTAGGCAGCGAAGTAAAGATGGACTTCGGCACCACTTTATCGATCCCCAAGAAAGCTGATGTCCCAACTTTCGTCCTGTACGAGAACGACAAGTGCCTATGGCTAAATCTTCGTGCCACGTCGCAGGCCGGCGTTCTCAATACGGCGGTGAACGCCTTGTGCGAGAAATTATCCCTGGACGCAAGTCCCGAAGAACTACGCAACCTTTCATCCCTAATCACGCAGCTCTTCCAGAAGGCAAGCTTCGCCACGTATCATTCCATCAATTGGGCCACTAGAGCTCTTTTTAACAACGCCTTACTCCTCCGGGACATTGCTCTTTCATTCGCCGCCAACTTGAACGTCTCCACGATGCGCCGTCTCCGGAACCAGCCCATCCACGAGTCAGACACGCTCTTCCGTGGTCTAATCCCAACTCTTGCCCCTCACTTAGACATTTCTAGGAAACCGAAACCACTAAAACAAATTTCTTCCAACTTTCGTCCGGCTCTGAAGAATAAACAGCCCATTCCTCGCCTCACCTAAGACAGTTGGTACAAGACTGCGACTCCCGCTCCATCTCCTCGCTCCAACGACTTTTGTCCGAGAAACCCGCAGCCCTTTCGGGCAGACCAGCCTCGCTCCCGCTCCGGCCAGCGCAACCAGAAGCGAGCCGCCACTCCAGACCGACGAAGCCGCCACTCGTCGCCAAGGGGCAGAAGCAGTTTTCGTAAAAATCAACAATGACGCCTGTCACCCATCCGGCCTTCCAGTCGGCGCGAGACTACGCTGATACCTCCCAGTCTGCTACAATTAACATCAAACACAGAAGTCCTTTTCATCATCGAACACGGCTTTCGTCCGGAATTTCTTTCAAAACCCCCGCTCCTGCCGACACCGCCATGAGATTTCTCTCCACCAGTAACCCCTCTACTTTCGTTCGAAATTTCAGAACTCCTTCGGAAAGACGCAATACGGGAATGCCGCAAGCCAGGCCCAGGTTTCTACAGTTCCATCTTCACCCGACGAAAGAAGTTAGGAGGCTCCAGTCTAATTTTCAGCATGAAACTCTCAACAGATACATCCTCAACAACCATTTCAAGATGGAAACTCTCGAATCAATTCGTCTTTCATTCAAACAAAACGACTGGACAGTCTCGATCGACCTGGAAGATGCTTACCTCCATGTCCCACTCCACCCGGCTATCGTGCACCTTTTTCTGTTCATCTACAACCAAAAGGTTTACGAATTTCGCTGTCTTCCCTTCGGCCTGAACGCAGCCCCCAGAATTTTCACAACGGTTCTCAAACCAATCTTAGCAAACCTACGCCAAAACGAAATTCAGGCCAACGCCTATCTGGATGACTGGGCCCTCCACAATCCGGACCGTCTCATACTGGAACGATACAAGTACAAGACCATTTCCCTATTAAACCGACTGGGCTTCGGAGTAAACTACTCAAAATCTCGCCTAATACCAGCACAAGTCTTCACCTTTCTCGGAGCCTCTTTCGACCTCCGCACAACAAGTATTGTTTCGTCCCCGGAACGGATAGAAGATCTTCTTCTCCACGCCTGTCTCTTTCGGTCAAAAACAAGTTTCTTTCCCCCGGCAACTAAACTCCCTCATCGGGAAGATGGATGCAATGGCAAACCTCGTCCCCTACGGCCGATGGATGGTAAGACCGTTTCACCACCACCGCATAGACAACCCTGCAATCAATCAGGACCGCCCGGACGAACAAATACCCTTCACTCGCGATTTTCCTCTGGACTCCCTCCTTTGGTGGTCAGATGTCATCAACCTCACGAAGACACAACCTCTTCACGAGCCACATCCCGATCTGCTCATCTTTACGGACGCCTCGAGAACCGGCTGGGGTGCCCATCTTGGCACTCAAGAGGCCTCGGGTCTTTGGCCCCCAACCTGCAGGGAACACATCAACTGCCCTGAGCTTCGAGCAATTCTACTCTCCCTGCTCTATTTTCTTCCGAAATTAAAAAACAAAACAATACAAGTCCAGTCCGACAACAGAACTGCCCTAGCCTACATAAGGAAAGAAGGAGGAACGAAATCCAGATCTCTTCACAGCCTAACGTCGGAGATTTTCAACCTCTGCATTTCGCACATCACTCTCCTTCCTCTCCACATCCCAGGCTACAGGAACGTGATTGCCGACTCTCTTGTCACGCCAGAAACCACCGACGGGCGAATGGTGCCTCAAGAAATCCATTTGCGAATCTATCTTCACCATTTGGGGAACTCCAATGATAGTCCTGTTCGCCACGAGGCACAATGCCAGACTTTCCCTGTACACAAGCCCAATTCCGGACGAAACAGCAGTAGCTGTAGACGCCTTGACGTTTCCACGGCAAAACCTGTCCTCCTACCTCTTCCCCCACCCCCCCCTTCAAACTACTTCCACAAGTTCTTCTAAAGATCCAAGAAAGCCAGAGCTTGTTCCTACTCATAGCCCCCATCTGGCCATCAGCAGCGTGGTTCCCGCTTCTTCTGGAACTACTAGTCGACACTCCCAGAAGTCTACCCCCTCAACCAGATCTTCTGTCCCAACAGAAAGGAACAAAGCTACACCCGAAGGTACCAAACCTCAACCTACACGGGTGGCTACTATCATCAAACTCCTCCAAAAGGCTGGAATTCTTCGAGAAGAGGCCGAAAGTATCGCCTCAAAGGCAACCAGGGATTCCACTAACCGGATGTACGACAGCTACTGGTCCAAATGAATTCATTGGTGTATCACAAAACAAGCTAATCCTATCAACCCACCTCTTCCCACCCTTCTAAACTTCTTCAGAGATTTATATAACATCGACAAAGTCAAAGGCTCCACAATCCTGGTATATCGATCTGCCCTAAACACCGTCTTCAAAGCCGCCAATAGCACGTACCAACTCGAAGACTACCGAATTTCGGCGCTTCTACGTTCTTACGAAAATGAAAGACCCTCCACCAGAAGGTCAATAACAGAATGGGACCTTTCTCTCGTGCTCCAGTCCCTTATGAGTGAACCATTATGAACCCCTTCAGGATACATCCCTACACCTCATGACTCGCAAAACAGTCTTCCTCGTCGCTCTTTCAGCCTGCCTATCATGTTCAGAAATTCGAGCCCTCTCAGCAGACCCAGCATATTGCATCTTCGGCCCCAACCTTTCCTCTGGTACTCTCTTCCCAAGATCAACATTCAGAACGAAAACACAAAAGCCCTCGGAACCACCGAAACTAATCACTTTCCCGGGTCTATCCACCTTAGTTGGTAACTAACCTGAACGCCTTCTTTGCCCAGTCAGAGCCTTGCGCTTCTACCTAGCCTGGACTCGCCATGATGACATCCGCCGAGGAAGAAACCAACTTTTTCTCCCAATTGATCCTCAAACGGGCGAAACATCAGCAGCCATGGTATCGAGATGGATTAAGAAAACAATCGAAGCAGCCTATGAAAAAACTCCAAATGAGAGCACGAGAGTGACGGCTCACGAAGTGAGAGCTATCTCCACATCATGGGCCCATCACGCCATTCCTATAGAAGAAATCCTAGCAGCAGCGTCTTGGCGCCAGCAATCGACCTTCACCTCCCACTTCCTCAGGGACATGTCAAGAGAAAATCAGGTCTGCACCGGCTGGGACCAATCGTCGCAGCCAGAACTGTAGTCACACACCCCCCCCCCCCCCCCGTTAAGCACTCAGAACACAGAAGCAAGCCATCCATGAAGGAAGCAAGCCACCCAGACGGAAGCAAGCCACCCAGATGGAAGCAAGCCATCCAGAAGGAAGCAAGACCTAAACAACGGCCCTTTTCAGGGCCACCAAATCCTACGAAAGAGATCCAAGTCCCTGTTTTCTCCTGTTCCGAATAAAGTGCAAATTTTTCTCTTCCAGACATAAAGTTTTAGGGAACGCCTGCTTGCATCCCGGGGCGCTCGTCAGGACGGTGCCCGCCACCAAAGTTTGACGAGGTCTGCTGATATGCTAAATTATCAGGTTAAGATGTTTTGGCAACAAAGAAAGAACATTTTGCCGGCCCCCAGTCAGGCCGGCTAAAAATGGTTTCTTTGTGCCTAAAACATACTTAACCTACTCCCGCCCTGCCTCCCCTCTCGAGTCACCGCCTGACACATTGAGAGAAAAATGAATGCCGAAAGCGTCCGCGCTCTCGCTTTTATAAGGGCGTATTGCCACGCACATGCACAGTAGGGATATGCAAGCAAGGCGCCTGCGCACCGGAAGAAACCTCCAGGGGAACATCACATTCGAGGAATGTAATGCTAAATTATGTTTTAGGCACAAAGAAACCATTTTTAGCCGGCCTGGCTTGGGGCCGGCAAAATGTTCTTTTTACATCTTCCAAAAATACTCACCTACCTTTTAGCTATCCGTGAGCTTTGAGCTCCTTTCTGCCCATGAAAACATTCCTATGCTACTCCCAGTCTGCCCCTAGGCGTTAAGCGACCAACCACCGGCTCCTCCTGACCTAGATCGTCACTTTTTTCGTGGACAGTGCATAGAGTGGTCACTCTTCGTTCTCACTACGGTTTCCTTTTTATTTGCCCGTGCATGCTGTTATGGCGTCCGATATTCTGTACGGTACCTGCCGTCACCGTCTGACTACCGGAGATCGCCATCCGACGTGCCACAAGTGTAGAGAGCGCGATTTTATTAACATTCTTAGTGACATATGCAACGAATACGACGTAGAGGTGTGGAACGGTTTTCATCTTGCGTAGAAACACTCCAAACAAAGGTAACTTCAACGTGAGGCAGAACGTCGTAGAAAAATTGAAGCAGGGGGAAAATCTAATTCCCTGGACAACTGGTTACTAAGAGAGGGTCTTAGTATGGACGATTTTTTGCCAGCCGAAATTGTGAACAGGCAGCATAGTGCTGACGAATCCGGATCATCGACACCGTCAACGAAGGCGCCATCTCGGAGGAAATCAACACTGGATGCCATCGCTGAAATGCAAAATAACATGAGAGTCATGCTCGAAGGCATCAACCAGCGGATTTCAAACTCCGAAGCTAATTTATCGTCATCTTGGGACCTATCGAAAATACGACTTGGGCCTATCGAAAATGTGCTTTTCAAGGAACCTGCGACCCCAGAGACATCGGCCCTGGGAGGGCTCAACGTTGCTGCGGCGGTTGCCATAGAGACGGTGCCGTATTCCAACGAAGAATTGCACGTTATTTTAGAAGATCCCCCAGCAACATATGAGGATGAAGTGTCGGGAATTTCACCGAATTTGGTCCCAACTATCGGATCGGAATTCCTACAGCATGAAACGGCAATCATTCCCACGCAGTTACAGATTCGAGTTCCGACTCAGTCTTCAGGACAGGAAAACATCGAGCAGTCGTCGCACGTCAGTCGTAGTGTCACGATGTCCAGCAATGGAAAGTTCATTCGCCGATTCACAATTGTATGTCGGGTTACCGATTGACAGTCGTCAGTCGCAACATGAACGAAGCAGTTGTCAGTCAACACCGGACCGACGGTAGCAATCGGACCAGTCAGCAGTCGTTGTGGGCCGTCAGTTGCAGCCATCGACAGTAGTTAGTCGTCAGTCGCCACCAAGACATCACCGGAAGAGGTCTCGAAGTCCTTCAAGACGGGAAGATCGTGATCATCGATCAAGAAATTCGAGAACGAGATCATCTTCACAGCCCAGGAAAAAACGTGCCCGCAGTCAAGACTCCTCTTCATCTTCCAAAAGGAACGAGGGAACGAACGAAATTTCGAAAAGGAAAATTTTTGAAATGAGAGTAGCAAAGGCACATTATTACTTACCAGTGTCATATTTCCGCAAAAGGCCTGATAAATCACCAGGGAATCCCGAGGAACCCCCGGGTGCGTCTTTTCCAAAATGGAGGACATCGCACAAGAACAAGTACTTCTGTCACAATCGTCAATGCTCCACCGATCGTTGCTTGACACTGCAGGGCAGCTTCGTGAGGGAGGTAGGCCTATCGTATGGGGAAAGAATTGCCACACCACGATGCTGGTAAATTAGACTTCTTTTTTAGGACAGCATTTGGACCTCACCATGCAGAACCACCCAGAGCACGAAATTATAACACATTCAGAGAGGCGGAATATTTGACAGAATCAGTGACTATGATTCTTGCCTCCCCAAGCCAAACTTCATCGGAATCCCAATCAAACAATACGAAGCTGAAGAAATGATGCTCAGAATCGGAACTAGTGCCTCACAGGCAGAACTCATTGCATCAGCCGCGCTAGCCGCACTTCAGTAATTCATTCGAACACCGGCAACCAATCAAGAGCCAGGTATTCTCAAGGACTGCGTGGAATTACTGAAGCAAGCAATAGAGTTTCAAAAAGAAAATATTGACTGGAACGTACGTTCTACAGCTAATGCCGTCCTTCATCGTAGAGACGCTTATTTGCGGGAAGCCCCGACGATTCCCAAGGACACATTGGGAAAGTTTAGGCTTCTGCCATTTCACCAAACCAACAAATAGTTTAATGGGGAACTGCTTACCATCTTTCCCGAATTAAGAGATAAAACCAAGCCGCAGAAGAAAGAGGGACTCAAGAAAAAGAATTTTTTTCCTGGAAGTTTAATAGTTACAAGCCCTTTCAAGACCCCCCACTTCGCAGTGGGACCACAGCAAGGAGGAGTATAACAACAAGGTCCAAGAGGTAGAGACGGCCACAAGGAGCCCCGTGACCATGACAACTACCAGCGGAACCGTCCATTCCCACCACGCAAAAGGAATGGCAGGGGACGGGGTAAGGCTCAGTGACGCCATCTGGAACAAGCCGGGCCCCCTTCACTGGCAAGTGGGAGGCAGGTTAGCACGCCACATCACCACTTGGAAATTAGTTACAAGCGATATCTTCATCTTGTCCGTCACCAAACACGGTTACAATCCTCCCTTCTCGTTCCCAAGACTGGCAGACAACGCCCCACACCAGATGCTAATCAAGAAACACAGCGTACTAGAAGAAGAATTAGAGATCCTCTTAACAAAGGGAGCAATCGTGGAGGTACCCACGGAGGAAGAAGGTTTTTTTCAGCCCAGCAAGGGTGATCGAGAAGAAGGGAGGAGGAAGAAGATTGATCTTCAACCTGCACCTGTTGAACTCCTTCATCAAGGTACAGCATTTCAAAATGGAAACCCTGAAGTCTATAAGGGAGAGCAGGCGGGAGAACGCGTTCACAACATCAATAGACCTGGAAGTACCACTCCACCCTACCTGCAGAAAGTTTTTCAACTTAACAGTCAACGGAAGGGCTTTCCAATTCCAGATCCTCCTGTTCGGATTGAACACGGCCCCTCACGTGTTTACCTATATCCTGAAAACGGTGCTGAGCTTACTACACCAGGAAAGAGTGAAAGCGCACGGTTACCTCGACGATTGGCTCTTGAGGAATCTGCAGGAAAAAATCCTACGGGAACAGACAAGACGAGCTTGCAACCTGTTAAGCAACCTGGGATTCGGCATCAACGATCGAAAATCCAGGCTGGAACCAGCACAATCCTTCACTTTCCTAGGAGCCGATTCAGGTCACGATCATTCATGATGGCCCCTTCGGAGGAAAGGATCCTCAAAATTCAGAAGGGAGTCAAGAGATCCTGGGCCTCAACCAGATATCAGCAAGAGGCCTCAGCAAACTGATAGGCCAGATCGATTCGATGGCCGATCTAGTGCCTTGGGGATCATGGAGAGTAAAGAGTGTCTGTTGGTTCAGGAAGACAGCGTGTCCAATAAGGATCTCGTGGGAAGACCCAATCTTGTTGATACACCTTCCGAGTGAGGACGTCGAATGGTGGGGAGATCCACAGAATCTGAGGATAGGTGTGTCAATCCACAACCAAGTAACGACAAGAACACTGGTTACGGATGCATAGATGTCGGGATGGGGAGCTCACATGGGAGAAGAGCAGCTCGCAGGGATTTGGTCGACGTCGGAGTACAAACTTCACATAAACAACCTAGAGCTGAGGGCGGTCCTCAAAGCTCTACAAGTGTAGGGTCCAAGCATCCCGACTGAGACGATTCAAGTGTTGACAACACAGCAACAGTTGCTTACATTCGGAGAGGAGGTGGGACGAAGTCGGTTTCACTATACAAGGACGTGTCGGAAATCTTAAAGTTATGCGTTCAGTTCAGCATCGGCTTGATACCTCGACACTTTGCAGGGAAAGCGAGCGTGCTGGCAGATCAGCTTTCCAGACAGAACAAGACCGCGCCAGCGGAATGGACTCTGGACATGGAAGTTTGCCGAGCGATCTTCAACAAATGGGATCGTCCGATGGTGGACCTATTTGCCAACTTCCTGAACATAAGGTTGACCAACTTTGTTTCACCATTCCCAGACGAGAGAGCCTGGGGAACGGATGCCTTAAGAATGGATTGGAACGGGATGTCGGCATACCTGTTCCCACCCTTCATCCTGCTCCAGCAGGTTTTGACAAAGATCAGTAGATCAACAGGAAGGTTCATCCTGATAGCACTGAACTAGAAAGCAGCAAGCTGGTACGTCGACCTTCTGGAGTTCCGGAAGGAAGACCCAGTTCCCCTTCAAGGGAGAAATCTGCTCTCCCAAAACAAAGGGAGGCCGTTGCATCCGGATTCGGACAAACTTCAGCTTCACGCGTGGTTGCTGTGAAGAGGAAACTTAATGCAGTGTGTTTCGAACCACAAGTGGTTGAGAAGCTCATCCTGTGTCATAAACAATCAACGAGAGAAGTTTACGACACAAAGTGGAAAAGATGGTTTAATTGGTGCAACAAAAACCAAGTGGAACCATGTAACCCAAAGGAGACCGATGTGACAAAATTCCTAGCGGAACTTTTCGATGAGCATCTTTCAGTCCCTACAATCAAAGGTACACCATCAACTCGGTGCTCACATGCTACGGAAAACATGATATCATCGAAAACGTCATAATTTCAAGGGTTAGGAGGCTCCTGCCTTCATGGAATCTACCACTGGTGGAACATCTGTCGGGCCCACCTTACGAGCCTCTGAGCAAGGTGTCAACCCTCATGATGACCTGTCCCCGTTCCTGGTCGCCATGGCTACAGCAGGAAGACAAAGTGAAATCGCGGCTTTATCTAGGGATAAATCATGCTTCCAAGTGACGAAAGGTTGGTCACAAGTTATTATGATTTACTAGCTTCAAGGCTAAAACCCAAAAGCCCGAAGAGTGGGCAAAACCAATCACTATTCAGGCACTAAGCTCTATCCTGGGTAGAGAGGAAATGGAACGAACGCACTGTCCAGTCAGAGTGCTTAGATATTACCTTGACAGGACAGCAAACCGCAACCTGGACAGGCAAGAGACTTTCACACCGTTGTTCCTGGCAGTCGACACAGCCTCGGACAAACCAACGATCATGCCGAAGCTGTCGGCGAAGAGTGTTGCAAAGTGGGTTTGCCAAACAATCAGAAGAGCTTACGAATCACCTAAAGAATGCCTCAACATTCCCAAGGAAGTTAAAGCTCACGAGTTAAGGGCATTGGCGGCTTCCTGGGCATTTGCAGTCGATATTCCACTTCAGGAAATAACGACGGCATGCACGTGGCGTCATAAATCGGTATTTATCAGCCAATACTATAGAGAAATTGGTGAGACGACGAGCCTAACACAACTAGGCCCACTGGTTGTGGCAGGAGCCATCACCCAGAAAAAGCCGGAGCCAAAGAAGAGGGATTAGAGGTGAGGAGTAAGTTAGTTAGGTTGGACCCTATGCTACCCCAGTCACTGGCTTGGCCCACCTCCTATTGGACGAAGTCAGCTAAAACTATTTTTGGAACATGTAAAAACTACAGTTCTCCTTCATAGATGCCTCCTCGCTGTGTTACTAGTTTGGGATGTCCCTTTGCCAAAGTTGGCCCTTTCCAACCCTCAATTTATGCAAAAATCAACACTTTCCGCCTCTCCCTACGTCACTTCCGGTACTCCACTTCCCATCGTTCTATCCCCACTGTCTCTTTTACCGTGGCCACGGCAAGTCGTCTTTTTGGTATGGGAAAACCGAAGTATTTACACACGATGGAAGCACGATTTTGTTCCGTTGAAGCAACCTTATGACTATACCTTTGGAGAAATAATGGCAAGGGCACGAACGATGCTTGTCGTTTTCCACACGGAGGACGAGGATGCAGAGTGGGTTGTTTGGATTCATGAAGGACGGCGTTGGGCGTCGTTACAAAAGGCGGCGCCATTAGGCCTAACGAAGTAGTGAGTAATGTGAGCCCGACCTTGCTGTGCGGAAGTTTCCAGTGCTGATATGAGGTAAGGAAAATGGAGTAGTATGTCATAGCGTGGCTATGGGAGTGTGGCGGATATTTGGTGAGAGAATTAAATTTTTCCGCATGTGTTGAAATCTGTTGTATGTCGTACAGCCAGTGGGCGTACGGGCAGTGATACGCCTACTAGTGCCAACATGTTGGTAGAGACAATTCCACGAACCGGTCGTGAGGCAAAACCACGTGCAAATAATATAATAAAATACCACTTGGTGAAAAAGTGAGGCGGGCACTAGAAGCCGGCTGAGTGCCGAGCAGGGGAATAGGCTTGTGGAGGAACGGAAATGCCGTCTTTAAGACGATGGACCGGGCAGGCGTCGGAGCCGTGATGGTTGTGAGGACGGGCTGGGCGAGGTTCGAGCCGTGATGGTAGTGGGCCGGGCCGTGATAATGATAGTCGGACGGCGGTCCAAGCGATGCAATCCGTTCGAGGGGCGGCAAAATGTGTTGACGAGCCGAGTTTGCATGGTTGGGTGTTATAATGCAAGTATAAACAATCCGTTTGTAATGAAAGCCATCGGCCGGGATGGCGATGGGCCCGTTATCTAGAGAGCGGCCGGTGCCGCGGTTCATTGACTCGGGTCGCGGCGGTGATGTTGTGTACACGGTGATGTTGTGTACAGATGACTCGTATTGGTTGGCAACCGTTAAGACTGTACGGCATAATGGAGCTTGTACGGCGGCGTGTGCGATCTTTTGGTGACAGAATCATGGAGCCGGTGGGTGGCTGAGCGAACTGATAATCTGTGAAAACTGGCATTCCTGGACTGATTATAAGGTAAAACGGCGAGAAGCTTCATACCGTTGAAGAAGCGAATAGCGCGTAGGCCTACAGTTGACGGCGAGCGAGACAAAATGGCGGTTCGTGTTGACGGCATTGGCCGACGTGATGACTGCCAGAATTGGTTGAGATTGAAGAGTCGTTTACTGTGCGCAATTATCGAGTGTTCGTGGAAAATGTGGAGGCGATGGTGATTGACGCAGTTGCAGACGATTTATTTATGCGATGTTTGAGACTGAGGGCCTCATGGACGGCGTGTACATTGGCTGGTTGGGCCGTGAGAGTGATAGGCTTTCTGCCCATCGGAGTGGGCCTTGACGACGATTCATTGTGGTGCGAGCGGTGAGATCGGTCAGAATTACGCAGGAATTATTTACGGTAGTGTCACGAGGTGTTCGGGAAAGGGTGCACGGTGGTGCTAATGGTTTCCTGTCCCCGATTTAATTATTTCTAAATTTTATTTTTTCCCATTTCCCAGGATCCGAGCCATAGGGGCGCTAAGCATGATTTAAGGCTTCCCTCCACTTAGGAAGGCCTCGGTGTTAGGCTGGCTTCAGGCTAAACGGGCTGCTCACGGCGGGGTGCCGGGTCATGATGAGTGACTACGGTGGCTGAGTTCGGCCTCGATGGCTCCGGTGGGTAGGTGTGAGGCTCAGAATCTCACAGGGATTCGATATTTGTCTGCCGATGTTATGGTGGATGGCCAGCACGCTTTTCAGGGCATCCTGTAGTTTGTAAATTTTGAATGGTGGTTTTGTGTTTGCGCCCCGTTACTCCGAGGTACATGGCCAGTTGGGGGCCTAGCGTAGGGGCGTAGCTCCTGCAGACCTGTCTCCCGCCACGGGGCCAGCCGGTCAGATCTTGGACGAAGAAGGTATGCCTGTTTTTCTGCAGGAGCAGGCTAGGTGGTCTCTATAGCAGGTGTGTGACGTTGTAACAGTACCTCATTCAAGTTTTTTTTTTTTTAGCGTCCAACAGCACAGCAGGCTCGCCGCCAGGCGCTATTTTACACTTCTAGGCGCGCTGCACGGAGCCGCTGCAGGCGGCTGGAGGTGTTGGATGTGAGAGCATCTTGTGCTATTACATATATATGTATGTTAAAACTAGGTGGGCCCGTGTCGTTTCAAACGTTTGCGAGGTGGTGGTGGCGGGACGTTGCAATTGGCAGGCGTCAACGTAGCTCACTCCAGGTGCACGCGGCAGTGTCGACCACCGGTGGATCTGTGGGCCGGCGCCATCACGGTTTGGGGCACTCACTAATTGGGCTTCACCATCGGTTTAGCACTACACATTACCACGGGGAGATTGAGCCTGGCGTAGCGGGCGGATACGTCAACAAGGCCTGTTTTTTAGCGGTGATGGGTCGCTGGTGCTGCGCCACGCTCATAATCTGTCCCAAACTAGTAACACAGCGAGGAGGCTTCTATGAAGGAGAATTGAAGATTCTACCAGAAAACTTCTAATCGCAGGAGAATCTAAGTTCTCCGAGTAGAATGCGACGAAGCTGTGTTACTTTGCTGACCCACCCGCCTCCCTGTCGCAGGGAACCACCAGCGGAGGCGAGACAGTGGGGATAGAAAGATAGGAAGTAGAGTACCGGAAGTGACGTAGGGAGAGGCGGAAAGTGTTGATTTTTGCATAAATTGAGGGGAAATTTTATGCAAATGAGGGTTGGAAAGGACCGACTTTGGCAAAGGGACATCCCAAACTAGTAACACAGTTTCGTCGCATTCTACTCGGAGAACTTAGATTCTCCTGCGAGAACAAGTTCTCTGGTAGAATCTTCAATTTTAGAAGTAAAAGTGGTTTTTACTATCCTAAAATACTCACCGGAATGGAAACCCACCCACCAACCCCGCACAAGCCAGTATGGGGTGCGAAAAAAGTGACGATCTAGGTCAGGAGGATCCGGTGGTTAGTCGCTTAACGCCTAGGGGCAGACTGGGAGTAGCATAGGAATGTTTTCATGGGCAGAAAGGAGCTCAAAGCTCACGAATAGCTAAAAGGGAGGTGAGTATTTTAGGATAGTAAAAACCACTTTTACTTCTAAAACTGTAGTTTTGGTCAACTCTCAGGGATCCTCCGGCCTTACAAATACCGAGGGCATGATGATGACGCGCCCGATTCAAATGTGTGATTTGTTGGCCGGAAAATATTTGTCTGCTAAGATGTAAACAAGGACCCTTATTTTTTTGCATGCCCGATGAAGACGACGTCCCCTGCAGTCTGTCAAAAATTCCCTAGATGCTGGTTGCAACTTACTTTTGAAATTGTGCGTAGCTGTTCTTGAAATTATTGTCGTAACAAACTTTCAAAGTAAGAATTGTTTCGGAATTTTTTACAGAATTTCATTTAAAAAAGATGTGGAAGAGTCCAAACGGCACAATCCGCAACATTCTTGGAGGCACCGTTTTTCGAGAACCTATAATTTGTCAGAGCATTCCTAAACTAGTTCCAGGTTGGACTAAGCCTATTGTTATTGGCAGACACGCTCACGGAGACCAGGTATTCTAGAATAAGAATACTTTAAATTGATTAAATATTTGTCAGCGTATTTTAATAAAATTATTTTCTTAAAGTACAAGGCCATTGACATGGTTTGCCCAAAACCTGGAAAAGTGGAGTTGGTATACACGCCAAAGGATGGGGAACGAACAGCTCGAGAAATCTACACTTTCAAGAAGGGTGGTGGGGTTGCTTTGGCCATGTATAACACCGATAGGGTAAGTGTGGAATTCTTGTTGAGCTTGCATTTTTTCCCCGCACCATAAATTATGTTTAAACTCCCTAGTGGAGTAAAAAAATATCCACCCTCTTAAAATGCTTTAATGTAACAAATATGAAATAAGGGCGTTCACAGCCTCTCCTTAAATTGCAGTTATTTTTTTTTATCCAATGCGATTCCTAATCCCAAAATTCCGAATGTTTACTCAACGTAGCCATTTTTTGGAAGTTAGAATCAGGACTCGTGGATTAGTTTCTACTGGACATAAGTAGAAATGTTCTGGCCGTTTCAGCCCAAGTTCACCATACTAGCGAAATCACCCATCCTATCCTGGTACCTGACGAAATTGCCGTTATTCGACAAATGCAACAAACTTAATGCTTTGTACACTTCAAAAACAAACGACTTAATTTTTTGTACACTTGAACACTCTTTTCATCAGATAATTATGCGTTCTGAACAGGCAATTTCACGCTCTGGATAACGGGCACTTTAGTAGATTTTTAACCATGTGTGACATTCACTTCCAATCCTGTTGTGTAGTTGAAAATAAAGTTTTAACGGTGAATTATGTTGAATTTTGGATGAATGATTATCTATTAAAATTTGTGAATAAATGAGAATTAAAACATTGGTTAACTATTAATTGACTCCAGATCACGTACTCAAATGATCGCATACTGACTTTTCTGTGATGGAGTAAACGATCTCCCTGAACTAGAGTGTTAGAAGTATGGATTAGATTTAAACCTCGCCCCTGAAATTTACCAAATTTACTGCATAAGCATATGGGTGTTTAAGACATTTACTTACTTATAATATTTTTACTTAACGCGTCTCAATTATTGGTTCTATCCTACACCTGGGGGAAAAACAACAACTTAAGCGATCCATTTTATGGAACATTTTAAGCTTCTTGCTCGTTTTGTTCCATTTTCCTGCTGACAGGTGGCACTGATTCGTATGCTGTTCTTTTTATTTTTATCCATCATCCAAAAATTGTATCGTAAGACCATTAAAATAAAAGGTTGGCTCTCAGACCCCGCTGTACCGATTTTTTTTCACTGAAAGTAAAAGGAATTGACGCAGCGACAATAGCAGTTACAGATAAAAAAAATGGCCCTTTGGATGAGGCATGAAGTCTTGTCATTAAATAACTTTATGGACACGTGGTTGGCAGACTTGTGAGGTAGTGTTCTTATTTTACCCAAAATCAAAAATAATTCCCTAAAGCAAGTGAGGCCAAAAAATACAATTCCGTCCGCCCCATACATTTCTTGAACCAAAGGCCCGAGAACCAACTTTCTTTTTTTAAGTGGCCTAAGTGTTTGTTTCTAATTTACTTTTCTAAAAAGAGTAAGGAACAAAGAAGAAATAAATATCCTTGCGAAGTGAAATAGTATTTTTAGACGGAAAGTTGTATAGGCCTAATGGTAGGGGTAGTCCGATATTGATATCGGTATCTGTATTTATTGGTATTTTTGTCATATTGGTATCGGACCACTAGAAGGCTTCCGATACAGATATTTGTTGTGCCAAGAACGCAACCGTCTTTCCTGCAAAACTGACACCAAGCACGGCAAAAGCAATAGCCAAGTGAGAAAAATAAAGCCATTTTTTCAGTTTGTAATGAGAAGGTAGTACGTGACAGTTCCAACGCTGTAAGTTTTACAACGACCAACTTAAAATCTGAGACGATGAATGTACTGAAGCCATTAGTAGGAATACGAGTAAAAATGCTCATATTGGTGTGCAGAACTTTTTGGATAATCTCAACAGTTGGAACCCATGCAAAACCAGAAGTTTGCATTTTTTGTATGAAATTTAAACTTTTAGTCGTCATTTATTATTATTGGTATCGTTATCGGATCAGATCTGTTTACCCTTCATCGGTATCGTATCGGCCGACCCCTACCCAATGGTGTACAATTTAGCGCCACGTTTCAGCAGGCATGTTAAAATAAAATATAAGAGAAACGAGGTTTAACTTGCGTGAAGTCTATTCAACAAAGTAATTGTTCTAAAACCTTACTTTTGCTTTGCGGTATAAAATAAAAACGCATCTTTTTTAAGATACCTATAGAAGTGAATATTGCATTAGTTTATTGCATTTTATCTCCAATTAATGAACTCTTGCACCTAGCCAGTGCTCCTTACTACCACAACACCATCACTTCACTGGCTTTTTTGGCACCTTCGATGTAAGAATCCCAACTTTAAATGCAGACTTGCCAAACTGCTAAATAGTTTTCTAGTTGCCGCTGAAAATATCACACTACCTGTAAATTTAATTGCATTCAGTTCCTGAGTGCTTGTTACCCTGGAGGATTCGAAACTCTCTCGATACGCCCAGCTGAACCGCCCATCTGCGCATGCGCCAGCACGTGCAGACCCTCCATAAATGGTATTACGGCGTTAGCCAACCATCTCTTTTCCTCCAGCCTCCGGCTGCGACACACCGCTATTGTTACCCTCCTGCTTCGACGTTCGCCGAAAGACACCGTTCGCCGAAAGATCCCTCCCTGATGTTGCTTTCATTCTTCTTTCTTCTTGCTGTATTTCGCATCTGACTTCACTTCCTACGCTCATGGAAAACCATAGAAGATGATTCCTCATTGTTGAACTGGTCCCCTTCACAGCACCTGATGGATGCCCATGTTCGCCAAAAGTCTCTTTGCCTAGCTTGAAGTACAAGCCTTCCACCCTTGCCGATTTTACCTTTCGCCGAAAGTCAAGCCTTCGCCGAACACCACAAGCTTTCGCCGAACGTTAGCTAGCCTTCGCCGAACGCAACCTTCGCCGAAAGCCACTAATCTTTCGCCGAAAGACACTTGCTTTCGCCGAACACTACCTTCGGCGAAAGGGGAATATAACCACCAGCCTTGCTGACTGCCTCGGGTCGCTCACCGCATAACAAGCCTTCACCGAACCCTTTGCTTTGCCATGGGCCAAACACATCTTTTGCTGCTCTATCTACCTTTTTGATGATTGATCCATCTGAATTACAAGATGAGCCCAGCTGCTTTCCTTCATGATCGTCATCTGCCCCTTCCTGGACCTCCTGGACAACGAACGGGGTCGACATTTCCATTGTTTCCCATTTTCGTCATCGTTCCCTTCTTCCGCATGGCATTGCACGTCTGTTGAGTGATATGTTTGTACTCCCGTCCGGTGCTTTTTAATTCTTGCAGGAGGTACAGATGTATGACAGGTTTTAGATTTGGGGTTGAATAACATCTCTGTAATGTGCGGTGCAGTGGTAACCCGGACCACTGCACTGCGACTGAGGTTGGCGCTAGTGACCTCGTTGTCGACGCACCATGAAGCTTCAG